>WNWK01000745.1:60000-270000 GCA_009830355.1 Cherax destructor | reverse complement strand
CTTAATTTCATCTTGTCGGTATTTTATACCATTCTTGTACAGTTCGACTGAAGAAGCCTACTGTGTAGGCGAAACGTTTCGGAATAAAGGTGCCTGAATATTGCTTATGTGTCTTGCTTACCATCTTGCAGATATGTCTTGAATCCCATGAAATGTTCAGAAATTTAATGAACTCCAAAACATTCGCAACAAAACTGGTACCAATGCTAAGGAAGGGGGAGGGGAGGGGGAGAGAGAAGACTCAGGCGTGAGGTACTAGACAGGGCTGTGGCGCAATACTCCTTTGTTGATGAAGAAATATAAGTTGGAGGTTAGTGGCAAGCAGAGGTGAGGTGAGTGCTGAAGGGAGGGGGGAGGTGAGGGGAGGGGTAAGGGAAGAGGTGAGGGAGGGTAAGGGAAGAGGTGAGGGGAGGGGTAAGGGAAGAGGTGAGGGGAGGGGTAAGGGAAGAGGTGAGGGGAGGGGTAAGGGAAAGGGTAAGGTTAGCGGTGTGGGGAGATGCTGAAGAGAGATGGTTTATATAAACTAGGGCACCACCACTATATAAACTAGTACACCACTATATAAACTAGTACACCACTATATAAACTAATATACCACCACTAAACTAGTACACCACTATATAAACTAGTATACCATTATATAAACTAGGGCACCACTATATAAACTAGTACACCACTATTATATAAACTACTATATATAAACTAGTACACCACTATTATATAAACTACTATATATAAACTAGTACACCACTATTATATAAACTACTATATATAAACTAGTACACCACAAACTAGTACATTATATAAATTAGTACACCACCACCACTATATAAACTAGTACACCACTATTATATAAACTACTACCCCACTATATAAACTAGTACACCACCACTATATAAACTAGTACACCACCACTATATAAACTAGTACACCACCACTATATAAACTAGTACACCACTATATAAACTAGT
Organism: Cherax destructor; assembly: GCA_009830355.1. NCBI lineage: Eukaryota > Metazoa > Arthropoda > Malacostraca > Decapoda > Parastacidae > Cherax > Cherax destructor. Next base: position 269,029 of record WNWK01000745.1, on the reverse strand, counting down.
ACAGGCGTAAATTTGCTGTTACAAAAATAGGCCGAATGAGTGATAGGGAGGAGGATACCAATGAACTCCAGGAGGATTTGGACAAAATCATGTCTTAATCTGAAAAGTGGCAGATGAAGTTCAATGTGGACAAGTGTAAAGTCCTAGTCCCTGGGAATGAAAATAACCCTCGAAGTTATAAACTAGGTGAAGTAGACATGACTCACGAAATCGTAATGACACGATTACAAACAAACCATACCACGGGTGGGGTTCGAACCCGCGGTCAGAGTGTCTCAAAACTCCAGACCGTCGCGTAAGCCACTGGGCCAGCTAGCTTCAATTAAGATTAGTCCAACTAGATATATTTCTACACAGTGTGAAAAGGATTTGGGAGTCATGGTAAGCAGAAATCTGAAGCCAAGAGAAGTGTCTAAGTGTGCGCAGTAAGACTAACAGATTACTTGGATTTATATCAAGAAGTATAAGTAACAGGAGTCCAAAAGTTATTTTACAGTTCTATACATGGATTAAGACATGTGCAACAGTTGGGTATCTTCACTGATGAAACGTTTCGCCTAACCGGTAGACTTCTTCAGTCAAATACTGAGGGAGGAGGTGTAGTGAAATAAAGATGTAATCAGTCCCTCATCCTGGAACGATATCATTCCAGACCATGGAGCTGAACTCTTCTCTAGTCTGAGGGACTGACCACCTCAAATAGTTTTTCTCTAAGGTTGATGGACTGATTATATCATCTTTATTTCATTACTACTGCTGCCTCTGTATTTGACTGAAGAAGTCTACTGTGTAGGCGAAACGTTTAATCAACAAAGACACCCAACTGATGCACATGTGTCTTAATCCTCAAAGTGTTAATATTTTATACCATTTCCAAGACAGCTCTATACATCACTAGTGAGGCCTTAGATTATGCTGCTCAGTTTTGGTCTCCTTACTACACGACGGATGTAGATTCATTGGAAAAAATACAGAGAATGACTAAAATGATTCACTGTATAAGGAATCTCCCGTATGAAGACAGACTTAAGAGCCTTGAATCTCCACTCTCTGGAGAGACGTAGAATGAGGGGAGATCTCATCGAAGTGTATAAGTGTATCATGGCCATAAACAAAGGTGATATTAATAAAATACTGAGGTTATCGAATCAAAAAGGGGCTGGGTCTGGTTGGTGCCTGGGGTACAAAAGCAAATTATTGGGTGGTTTTAGAAAAATGTTGGTGGTTTTGTTAAGGACCTGCCTTGTATGGGCCAGTAGGCCTGCTGCAGTGTTCCTCCATTCTTATGTTCTTATATAAACTAGTACATCGCCACTATATAAACTAGTACACCACTATATAAACTAGTACACCGCTATATAAATTAGTACACCGCTATACAAACTAGTACACCACTATATAAACTAGTACACCACTATATAAACTAGTACACCACTATATAAACCAGTGTTGGTGCTCCAACAATGCCAGGTATAATTAACAAGGAACAAGGCTCGTCCTCTAACAAGGTAATGACTAACAAAGGCAGTTGTTAACTGCTCTAATGAGTGACTCCGTCACCAGCAAACTTATTAAAGAGGCAATTAGCTTGAAGAGGCCGCTAGTTTGATGGAAGTGTGAAAGATTATATCACGGGAGGGGGCAGGAGGGAGAGGGGGGGAAATAAAGAGGGGAGGGTAAAATTAGGGATAAAACTGCAAGAGAAGGAAAGAGGGGAAGGGGAAATAGAAGGTAGGGGAAAAATAGGGAGGGGAAAATAGAGTGGAGGTGGTCCGAGGGACTGATTACATCGTCTCTACATCTCTACTGCCTCCTCTGTACTCGACTGAAGAAGCCTAATGTGTAGGTGAAACGTTTCGGAACAAAGATACCTAACTGCTGCACATGTGTCGTACTTATGAAGAAAGCGGTACTTTGTATTACATACACGGGAGATACCTGAGGACCAGCTCCTAAACCTACACACAATCACACAAATTTACTAACATGAGAAATACCGGACGAAGTGTAAATTAAACCAAGTGAAAAGGAGGGTTGTTTTAGCCCTAATAAGAATAAGCCGAGGTTGGATAATAGCTCTCAGCCTGTAGAATTGTGTAAAAGAAGAAACCTGCCAGCTTCAGTGGTCCAAGACTCTTCAACCTGCTACCAGAAACTAAGAAATATTGATCAAACAAACGTGGAAGTTTTTAAAAGGAAGGTGGACCAGTACCTCCACTGAGTGCCAGATCAACCAGTCTGTGATGGGTATGTTGGCCAGCGGGCTGCTGCTAACAGCAACAGCCGGGTTGAACAGACATTCAAGGCAGCAGCTTGGCCTCAGGCGGGGTTGCGAGGGTACACACTACACAGACTATGAGAAGCGATCAAAGGCCTGGCACAGGGTCAAACTTGATGATCAATGTAACTGAAATCGGTGAGGCCAGTCAATACTGTTAAAGAGGTAGGGTCGGTAGCTGCTGACACCACCAGTACACCCATCACTGGTGCACCACCAGTACACCCATCACTGGTGCACCACCACTACACCCATCACTGGTGCACCACCACTACACCCATCACTGGTGCACCACCACTACACCCATCACTGGTGCACCACCACTACACCCATCACTGGTGCAACACCACTACACCCATCACTGGTGCACCACCACTACACACATCACTGGTGCACCATACCACTACACACATCACTGGTGCACCACCACTACACACATCACTGGTGCACCACCACTACACACATCACTGGTGCACCACCACTACACACATCACTGGTGCACCACCACTACACACATCACTGGTGCACCACCACTACACACATCACTGATGCACCACCACTACACACATCACTGATGCACCACCACTACACACATCACGATGCACCACCACTACACACATCACTGATGCACCACCACTACACACATCACTGATGCACCACCACTACACACATCACTGATGCACCACCACTACACACATCACTGATGCACCACCACTACACACATCACTGATGCACCACCACTACACACATCACTGATGCACCACCACTACACACATCACTGATGCACCACCACTACACATCACTGATGCACCACTACACACATCACTGATGCACCACCACTACACACATCACTGATGCACCACCACTACACACATCACTGATGCACCACCACTACACACATCACTGATGCACCACCACTACACACATCACTGATGCACCACCACTACACACATCACTGATGCACCACCACTACACACATCACTGATGCACCACCACTACACACATCACTGATGCACCACCACTACACACATCACTGATGCACCACCACTACACACATCACTGATGCACCACCACTACACACATCACTGATGCACCACCACTACACACATCACTGATGCACCACCACTACACACATCACTGATGCACCACCACTACACACATCACTGATGCACCACCACTACACACATCACTGATGCACCACCACTACACACATCACTGATGCACCACCACTACACACATCACTGATGCACCACCACTACACACATCACTGATGCACCACCACTACACACATCACTGATGCACCACCACTACACACATCACTGATGCACCACCACTACACACATCACTGATGCACCACCACTACACACATCACTGATGCACCACCACTACACACATCACTGATGCACCACCACTACACACATCACTGATGCACCACCACTACACACATCACTGATGCACCACCACTACACACATCACTGATGCACCACCACTACACACATCACTGATGCACCACCACTACACACATCACTGATGCACCACCACTACACACATCACTGATGCACCACCACTACACACATCACTGATGCACCACCACTACACACATCACTGATGCACCACCACTACACACATCACTGATGCACCACCACTACACACATCACTGATGCACCACCACTACACATCACTGATGCACCACCACTACACACATCACTGATGCACCACCACTACACACATCACTGATGCACCACCACTACACACATCACTGATGCACCACCACTACACACATCACTGATGCACCACTACACACATCACTGATGCACCACCACTACACACATCACTGATGCACCACCACTACACACATCACTGATGCACCACCACCACACATCACTGATGCACCACCACTACACACATCACTGATGCACCACCACTACACACATCACTGATGCACCACCACTACACACATCACTGATGCACCACCACTACACACATCACTGATGCACCACCACTACACACATCACTGATGCACCACCACTACACAAGCACACGCGGTAATACTTACGTACAGGAAAACCAGATACTTAACCTATATAAATATTCTCAGAAAAACAGAAGGCTCTGACCCTCTCCTACAAGAGAGACGCGGAGACCTGGAGAGTGTACAGACGGTCAATGTCCTCACGGCCCGGTCCCAAACCCAGCCTCCCAGTGGATGAACTAATCAACCAGGCTGTTGGTGCCAGCCACACGAAGAACAACGTGAGTACCACAGGTGTTTGGTGGTAATCCTACACACATATTTCTGATACAAAAATATGCTTAGTGGAGTTTGAAAATAAAGTATGATGTGCAGAGTAACACAGATATTTGTTTAATAGAAAAAATTGTGCTATTATTAATACATTTTTCTTATCTTGCGCACAAGATGTAGATTTTTGCTGATATCAGACAAAAAATAAAGCTTTATTTTCTACAGGAATGTCGATAGTGAATTATGTCTGTATACTGCACAGTTATGGACGTGTTCCTCTCACTGCACAGTTATGGACGTGTTCCTCTCACTGCACAGTTATGGACGTGCTGCTCTCACTGCACAGTTATGAACGTGCTGCTCTCACTGCACAGTTATGGACGTGCTGCTCTCACTGAACAGTTATAGACGTGCTCCTCTCACTGCACAGTTATGAACGTGCTGCTCTCACTGCACAGTTATGAACGTGCTGCTCTCACTGCACAGTTATGAACGTGCTGCTCTCACTGCACAGTTATGAACGTGCTGCTCTCACTGCACAGTTATGAACGTGCTGCTCTCACTGCACAGTTATGAACGTGCTCCTCTCACTGCACAGTTATGAACGTGCTCCTCTCACTGCACAGTTATGAACGTGCTCCTCTCACTGCACAGTTATGAACGTGCTCCTCTCACTGCACAGTTATGAACGTGCTCCTCTCACTGCACAGTTATGAACGTGCTGCTCTCACTGCACAGTTATGAACGTGCTGCTCTCACTGCACAGTTATGAACGTGCTGCTCTCACTGCACAGTTATGGACGTGCTGCTCTCACTGCACAGTTATGGACGTGCTGCTCTCACTGCACAGTTATGGACGTGCTGCTCTCACTGCACAGTTATGGACGTGCTGCTCACTGCACAGTTATGGACGTGCTGCTCTCACTGCACAGTTATGGACGTGCTGCTCACTGCACAGTTATGAACGTGCTGCTGTCACTGCACAGTTATGAACGTGCTGATCTCACTGCACAGTTATGAACGTGCTGCTCTCACTGCACAGTTATGAACGTGCTGATCTCACTGCACAGTTATGAACGTGCTGCTCTCACTGCACAGTTATGAACGTGCTGCTCTCACTGCACAGTTATGAACGTGCTGCTCTCACTGCACAGTTATGAACGTGCTGCTCTCACTGCACAGTTATGGACGTGCTGCTCTCACTGGACAGTTATGAACGTGCTGCTCTCACTGGACAGTTATGAACGTGCTGCTCTCACTGCACAGTTATGAACGTGCTGCTCTCACTGCACAGTTATGAACGTGCTCTCTCACTGCACAGTTATGAACGTGCTGCTGTCACTGCACAGTTATGAACGTGCTGCTCTCACTGGACAGTTATGAACGTGCTGCTCTCACTGCACAGTTATGAACGTGCTGCTCTCACTGCACAGTTATGAACGTGCTGCTCTCACTGCACAGTTATGGACGTGCTGCTCTCACTGCACAGTTATGAACGTGCTGCTGTCACTGCACAGTTATGAACGTGCTGCTCTCACTGCACAGTTATGAACGTGCTGCTCTCACTGCACAGTTATGAACGTGCTGCTGTCACTGCACAGTTATGAACGTGCTGCTGTCACTGCACAGTTATGAACGTGCTGCTGTCACTGTGTCGTGTCAGTATACATATATACCGGGGAGGATCCATCCACTCCACCGAGCCTGTTTATTCCTCCAGTAGGAAAGTGATCATAAGTTGTGAGCTAAAGTAGAAAATTAGAAAATCCAGTTTAGAACCGAATTATTGACTGTGTGTTTTGTTATGATTTCAGTATCTAGCAAGATTGTTGTGTGTTCAAGTTCTCTCTGAGTTCTGAGTTTTAACAGTATAACCCGTGTTAGCCGAGTTTATCTTTCCTGTTAAAACTTCTTCCCTGTAAATATTTATTCTTCCTCAGAAGCCGAAGAGTACATGAATACATATCGATTGATCGATCAAATTTGCAAATTGTAATTTATGTAATCCATTATATCTAGATCCATTAAATTTCTCTTATGTACCATTAACTCAAGAAGTGCGAGAGTAAGATTAATCTTGATCAGTTCAAAGTTATAATGTGTTTGCTATTGTATAAATTCATCCAGTACCACCTGTCTGTTCAGCCTATAGAGTTGTATAGTATGCCGAGACGTCATACGATAACATGGCCGAGCTGTCGTGTCAGTATACATATATACACTTGTTTAGTGTATCTTTATAAAGCTGGTCCCTTTGCGTGTGACGTCACGGTACCCGCTGACGTCAGAGGCTCAGCGCATGTGCACAGCCTATCATAGGCAGACGGCCTCACTACGTTAGACCTACAGGCGAGACAGAAGGTGTGCTGGACTCTCCTCTAATTACTGTAAATATACCGTAACCATCCAACAAGGAGTATCTTTGACCTCCTATATATCTCTCCCAAGACCCACACGACAACTGCACAGTTATGAACGTGCTGCTGTCACTGCACAGTTATGAACGTGTTGCTCTCACTGCACAGTTATGAACGTTTTGCTCTCACTGCACAGTTATGAACGTGCTGCTCTCACTGCACAGTTATGAACGTGCTGCTCTCACTGCACAGTTATGAACGTGCTGCTCTCACTGCACAGTTATGAACGTGCTGCTGTCACTGCACAGTTATGAACGTGCTGCTGTCACTGCACAGTTATGAACGTGCTGCTGTCACTGCACAGTTATGAACGTGTTGCTCTCACTGCACAGTTATGAACGTGTTGCTCTCACTGCACAGTTATGAACGTGCTGCTCTCACTGCACAGTTATGAACGTGCTGCTCTCACTGCACAGTTATGAACGTGCTGCTCTCACTGCACAGTTATGAACGTGTTGCTCTCACATGTTTACACATACTTGGTGGTGAGTGAGTGAGAGTGTGTGTGCCGGTGTTACTGTGGGTTCTGTCTGGCAAGGATCGTACCTGCGATGTGCTTAGTTTTCTTGTGGATTCTTGGAGGAGGTTCTTGGAGGAGGTTCTTGTGATGGTACCTTGTTGTCCAGAGCCTGACTCTCAAAGATAATCTACACTGCTGGTCGGTGTACACGGTCGGTGTACACGGTCGGTGCACATGGGAATTACACTGGGGTTTTGAGACCTCCGTGTGTCCACCTTAAGAGTATTTAAAGGTCGATACTGTTGTTTCAGTTTATACTAGCGCCACAACGTTGCATCATATATATACTATACTCATGTGTTCCCATACGGTGTACAAAGTTAAAAGTCGTCAACATGTAAACAAGTGTAAATATTTTTACATGTGTAAATACTATCTAGGATTGAGCTATTAGGGGATTATTAAGTAAATAAGTGTGTTTTACACTTGAAAGTGCTATTAAATTGTCAGTGTGTTATGGTAAGTATTTCTGCTAGACCAAAATAGTTTGAAGCAACTTACTCATATATGATATTTCTCTTTCCTTGACATCTTTCATATATACGTTTATTGATAATAAACGTTCAGGTTCATATATTTGACGGTAAAATTACCAGAGAATTATCAGCAGTCTTATTACGACTTACATACAGGACTGCCATTGTGAATCCGTGTTATCCCTCGCAATGGCACAGGTATAAATTACGTAATACCCGCTTATGTAATAAAGGACGGTAGTGAAAAGTCTTGTTCCAATAACACTTACCGAGCCCTCCCCCCCATGTGTACTTACTGAATACGTGGTTTTCATTGGATGTATTTTGTGTGCTGATGTGCGATCAGTCCCTCTAGAATTTTCCAGGTGTAGATTATAATGCACCTCTCTCGCCTCCGTTCCAAGAAGTACAGGTTGAGGGACTTCAAACGTTCCAAATTAATTATGTAGAACAGGATGATAGTAAACTATGCACGATTAGGGTCACAAGTGACATGGTCCTTAGACAAATAGATAAATTGAAACCTAACAAATCCCCAGGCCCTGATGAACTATATGCAAGGGTTCTAAAGGAATGTAAAGAGGAGCTTAGCAAACCGTTGGCTAATCTTTTCAACATATCACTGCAAACTGGCATGGTGCCAAATAAATGAAAAATGGCAAATGTAATACCTATTTTCAAAGCAGGTGACAGGTCCTTAGCTTCGAACTATAGACCAATAAGCCTAACCTCCATAGTGGGAAAATTTATGGAATCAATAATTGCCGAGGCAATTCGCAGCCATCTTGAAAAGCATAAATTAATCAACGAATCTCAGCACGGTTTTACAAAAGGGCGTTCCTGCCTTACAAATTTAATAACTTTTTTCACTAAGGTGTTTGAGGAGGTAGATCATGGTAATGAATATGATATTGTGTATATGGACTTCAGTAAGGCTTTTGATAGAGTCCCACATCAGAGACTATCGAGGAAAATTAAGGCACACGGAATAGGAGGAGAATTTTTTTCCTGGATAGAGGCATGGTTGACAAATAGGCAGCAGAGAGTTTGCATAAATGGGGAGAAATCAGAGTGGGGAAGTGTCACAAGCGGTGTTCCACAGGGGTCAGTATTGGGCCCCTTGTTGTTCACAATCTACATAAACGACATAGATGAGGGAATAAATAGCGACATAAGCAAGTTTGCCGATGACACCAAAATAGGCCGTCCAATTCATTCAAATGAGGACATTAGAGCACTCCAGGAAGATCTGAATAGACTGATGCAGTGGTCGGAGAAGTGGCAGATGCAGTTTAATATAGATAAATGCAAAGTTCTAAATATTGGACAGGACAATAACCATGCCACATATAAACTAAATAATGTAGATCTTAATACTACTGATTGCGAAAAGGATTTAGGAGTTCTGGTTAGCAGTAATCAAAACCTAGACAGCAGTGATAAGTGTTCGCAATAAAGCGAACAGAATCCTTGGCTTCATATCAAGAAGCATAAATAATAGGAGTCCTCAGGTTGTTCTTCAACTCTATATATCCTTGGTTAGGCCTCATCTAGATTATGCTGCACAGTTTTGGTCACTGTATTACAGAATGGATATAAATGCTCTGGAAAACGTACAAAGGAGGATGACTAAGTTGATCCCATGTATCAGAAATCTTGCCTATGAGGATAGACTGAGGGCCCTGAATCTGCACTCTCTAGAAAGGCGTAGAATTAGGGGGATATGATTGAGGTGTATAAATGGAAAACAGAAATAAATAAAGGGGATGTAAATAGCGTGCTAAAAATATCTAGTATTGACAGGACACGGCAATGGCTTAAGTTGGATAAATTCAGATTCAGGAAGGATATAGGAAAGCATTGGTTTGGTAATAGAGTTGTCGATGAGTGGAACAAACTCCCGATTACAGTTATAGAGGCTAAAACGTTGTGTAGTTTTAAAAATAGGCTAGATAAATATATGAGTGGGTGCGGGTGGGTGTGAGTTGGTCCTGACTAGCTTGTGCTACTAGGTCAGATGCCGTGCTCCTTCCTTAAGTGAATGTAACCTGACCTGGCTGGGTCGGGGCATTGGCTTAAGCCGGTGGGAGACTTGGACCTGCCTCGCATGGGCCAGTAGGCCTGCTGCAGTGTTCCTTCTTTCTTATGTTCTTAAGTAATTTAGGCGCTTGACTGAAGGTTCTCTGTACATTCTCCAGGTCTGCAATTTCACTACTGCTGTTAGAGTACAACAGTAGTTCAGCCTAGAGAGAACAAGTGACTTGAAGAGTCATCACTGGCTTGGCATCTCTTTGAAGGTTGTTGTTATACAGTCTATCATTTTCCTTGCGATTGTGATAAGTGACAATGAAGGTGAGATCTTCTGACATAATCACTCCCAGGTCTCCCATATTAGTCTTGCGCTCTAGCGAGTGATTCGAGTTTGTTTTATACTCTGTTTCTGTCTATTTCCTCAAGTTTTCCAAAACGGGGTACCTAAAACTTGTCCTCATTGGACGACGGTCTACCATTCCATACGAAAACCCTGAAGGGTACCTGAAGGATGCTTCCGGGAATCAATGCCTCCACGGCCCGGTCCCAGACCAGGTCTCCTGGTGGTTCAAGACCTGATGAACCAGGCTGTTACTGCTGGCCGCAAGCAGTCCAACGTACGAATCATAGGCCGGCTGGTCAGGCACGGATCTGAGGAACTTGTCCAGTTCCTTCTTGAAGACAGCAGAGGTTAAATTTCCCTTTTACACAGAGGGAGGCGGTGAAGAGTCGGGGACCTCTGACACTCAACGAGTTTAGATAAATGGTTCAGAGAACCGACAAGTTGATAAATTAGACACATGTGCAACACTTGGATATCTTTATTAACCAAACGTTTCGCCACACAGTGGCTTCATCAGTCCAAAACAAAGAAGAATGGAGAAGATCAGAAGTAGTTTGAAGTAATCAGTCCCTCAAGATTGAACTGATTACATCGACTCCAGGCTGAGGGACTGATTACCTCAAACTCCTGATCTTCACCATTCTTCTTTGTATAGAACTGATGAAGCCACTGTGTGGCGAAACGTTTTCCTAATAAAGATACCCAAGTGTTGCACATGTGTGTACTCGTCTCGCCCCTGCTCTTGTTGGAGGTATTTTACACTGTCAGGTTTCTTGTCTTCACACGAAGTGATTCCGTTGTACAGGTTTAGGACAAGTCCCGCCAGGATTTTCCAGATGCATATTACGAAGTTACTAGAGCAGGAACAATAGTGAACCTAGTGTTATTATTGCTCTGGACTATTATTAGTGTCACCGTAGTAAGCAGGAAACATTCAGGAAGGTGCCACCGCCCCTCCAGCCATATCAGTGACACTGAAGCCTGTTAAATGTTTTGCATTCCAGCAGGATTACCAGTCTTTCCTCACTGCTGATGGAGCAAGATGGAAACATCAATAGTCACACCAGTGTGACTTTGTAAACCATACCACGGTGGGGTTAGAACCCGCGATCAGTCTCTCAAAACTCCAGACCGTCGCCTTAGCCAGTGGCTAACGCGACGGTCTGGAGTTTCGAAAGACTGACCGCGGTTCTAACCCCACCCGTGGTATGGCTTGTTTGCAATCGTGTCATTACGATTTCGTGAGTCGTGACTTTGTAAATGGTCCAAGACGGAGCGAAACGTCGTGGTGAGCTGGTCTCTATGTGAGGGTTATCTGTGTACTGTTGCAGTCACGGTGCTGTTCCTTATTGTTGTTTACGACTATTACATTATTCTGTATGATAATTATACTGTGAGAAAACCTGAAGTGTTCGCCTACATTATTCTGTATGATAATTACACAGTGGTACACAAACTATGTTTCCCTTTCATATTCCATCACAGAATGGACACACGAAGTCAGGAAATGTGTCAGCCCGAGCCGGGAGACTTCGGCAGTGTCAGCCCGAGCCGGGAGACTTCGGCAGTGTCAGCCCGAGCCGGGAGACTTCGGCAGTGTCAGCCCGAGCCGGGAGACTTCGGCAGTGTCAGCCCGAGCCGGGAGACTTCGGCAGTGTCAGCCCGAGCCGGGAGACTTCGGCAGTGTCAGCCCGAGCCGGGAGACTTCGGCAGTGTCAGCCCGAGCCGGGAGACTTCGGCAGTGTCAGCCCGAGCCGGGAGACTTCGGCAGTGTCAGCCCGAGCCGGGAGACTTCGGCAGTGTCAGCCCGAGCCGGGAGACTTCGGCAGTGTCAGCCCGAGCCGGGAGACTTCGGCAGTGTCAGCCCGAGCCGGGAGACTTCGGCAGTGTCAGCCCGAGCCGGGAGACTTCGGCAGTGTCAGCCCGAGCCGGGAGACTTCGGCAGTGTCAGCCTGAGCCGGGAGACTTCAACAGTGTCAGCCTGAGCTGGGAGACTTCGGCAGTGTCAGCCTGAGCTGGGAGACTTCGGCAGTGTCAGCCTGAGCTGGGAGACCTCAGCAGGGTGATGAGGATATGGTCAAACATTGGACTGCGGGTTGCGGTAGTTAGTACACCTTCAAAGATTGCTACCCACAGCGCCTCGAGTTCCTGGAAAGTGAGGCAATACAAAAATGGAAGGAGTGTGAGGCGGTGTGTGGGGAAGGGGGAGGAGAAAAGATGGGAAAGGCAGGAGGGACGGGGCCTAGCAGGCGCTCTCGCAGGCGCGCTAAACCTGGACGAAGCGATAAGAGCAGAACTGGAGGCCACACACTAGCATTCTCAGGGGTGAGAAAGGCGTGTGTTACCTGTGCCTGGAGTGCGAGATAAGGTAAGATGCTCAATACCGGCGCCTCCAGAGCTGACGTAAAGATGTATGACTGGAGGAGGTCTCAAGGCAGGGGATCCCAGGCTCAGTCCTTCCAGAGAGCTTTCAATCTGTTTTCAACACGCCCAGCTGATACATCTGTCACTGGTTCCGGGGATCATCGCCCCCTCGGCTGGGTTTTGGAGCTGGATTCGGAAAATTTGCTGGAAACGTGATAGAAATAAGAACTATTAAGAATGAAGTATTGCGTATTGATACCTGGGGTCGATTTGCACGACGTCAGAGCCGTGTTGGTCTGACAACACGGGTGAGCTGGTCTGTGTTCACGAGTTATTTATTTGTATTGAGTTACTTAACACAACAAATGATGTAGTCAAGTTTTGGCAGCAAAAAACTGAAGATGAGAATCTAGTTATTGTGGGTTTTTTTATAAACCATTAACCACAATGTACTAATAACCAGGACATAGGAGAGAGAAACTTACGACAACGTTTCGGTCCGACTTGGACCAAAGTGACTTCGTAAATGGCCTTTTTTGGTCTTGGTTCACTAACCACAAGCTTCCAGCAGCTCAAAGACCAGCTACTGAAAATCTCAAAAGCTTTAAAACTTGGCTCCAAACATCTTTTTTTTTAAGACCAATAAAATCTAAGAATGTAATAGCAAAGACAATCTCAGGAGGAAGCCTGGATGAAGCGCCCCACACACACAAATTATTAAGACATAATTATGACTTAAGCCAGCAGATAATAGAACCCAGGAGACTATAAAGCACCCTGGACCCTGTATTTACAAATACTGAAGCTCTAGCAAGCAACGGTACTGAAATATGTTGGGAAGACAATACAAGTAACGTGAATTTTATGTGATAATTGGTTTTGAAAACCGACAAGTTGAAGATTCAGACAACTTTCTGCTTTGTATTGGACTGATGAAGCCACTGTGTGGCGAAACGTTTCCTTAATAAAGATTCCCATATGTTGCTAAGTGTCTCAGTGTTCAAAGTGAATTTTAAGCAGTGTGTTGCGAGCGGCAACTCAGTGCCACTAGACTTGTGCTTCAGACTCGTACTGTTAAGATAATATAAGAAAGAGTGCGAGCAAAACGCTATTAATGAAATTGAAAGAAGTCTCCCCACCCAAAAGAAATTTATCGTATGTAAAATCCAGGAGCAACAACACATCTAGTATTGAGTTTTTGCTTCAAGGAGATAGAACACCGATGATATCAACAATAAGGACATAAGAAAGAAGGATGAAAATTAGACACATGTGCAACATCTGGGTATCTTGACTGTAGACGTTTCGCCATCCAGTGGCTTTATCAATACAAATTCTAGGACATAATTTGAAGACAATAGAACTATATACAAAAGATGAGGTAATCAGTGCCTCGGCCAGGCTTCTTGCCTGTGCTCCAGATTCTTCACGACTACGGTGATAAAGTCACTGGAGGGCGAAACGTCTACAATAAAGATACCCAGATGTTGCACATGTGTCTAATTTTCATCCTGTCGGTATTGTCTACCATTCATGTACAAGAAAGAACACTGCAGCAGGCCTACTGGCCCATGCCAGGCAGGTCCATCACACCCACTCTTGCTCCTGTCCAACCTAGTTTTAAATTTAGCTATTTAGCAAGAGTGCCCAACACATGGAAGAGGTGCAGCACCCAGGGCAGCACGGGTTAACAGCAGGTCGCTCCTGCCTCTCAACTGCTGGACCACGACGACATGCTCTTCAGTGCACTCCACAATACGCAACGTGCACATGCAATCTACACAATTATTTTTTTTCAAAACCTTCGAAAAGTGCGAAGTTTCGGTCCGGAAACGAAACGTCGTCGTAAGATTCTTTTTCCTATGTGCTGGTTATTTGTCTATTGCCTTTTTGTTCTTTATGACGTAACAGAAGAAACATTATGTGTATAAAGAGCAAATGGAGACTGGGAAGGTGGATTTTTAATTATCTAACAAATATTTCTTTGACAAATCGGCCAAAAAGAGTAACAGTAAAGATACTTAAGAGGCTTCCAGGAGAACTTTCTTCCTCAAGGCAGTGCTTAAGCAAGTTATCTTCCTCAAGGCAGTGCTTAAGCAAGTTATCTTCCTCAAGGCAGTGCTTAAGCAAGTTATCTTCCTCAAGGCAGTGCTTAAGCAAGTTATCTTCCTCAAGGCAGTGCTTAAGCAAGTTATCTTCCTCAAGGCAGTGCTTAAGCAAGTTATCTTCCTCAAGGCAGTGCTTAAGCAAGTTATCTTCCTCAAGGCAGTGCTTAAGCAAGTTATCTTCCTCAAGGCAGTGCTTAAGCAAGTTATCTTCCTCAAGGCAGTGCTTAAGCAAGTTATCTTCCTCAAGGCAGTGCTTAAGCAAGTTATCTTCCTCAAGGCAGTGCTTAAGCAAGTTATCTTCCTCAAGGCAGTGCTTAAGCAAGTTATCTTCCTCAAGGCAGTGCTTAAGCAAGTTATCTTCCTCAAGGCAGTGCTTAAGCAAGTTATCTTCCTCAAGGCAGTGCTTAAGCAAGTTATCTTCCTCAAGGCAGTGCTTAAGCAAGTTATCTTCCTCAAGGCAGTGCTTAAGCAAGTTATCTTCCTCAAGGCAGTGCTTAAGCAAGTTATCTTCCTCAAGGCAGTGCTTAAGCAAGTTATCTTCCTCAAGGCAGTGCTTAAGCAAGTTATCTTCCTCAAGGCAGTGCTTAAGCAAGTTATCTTCCTCAAGGCAGTGCTTAAGCAAGTTATCTTCCTCAAGGCAGTGCTTAAGCAAGTTATCTTCCTCAAGGCAGTGCTTAAGCAAGTTATCTTCCTCAAGGCAGTGCTTAAGCAAGATTATCTTCCTCAAGGCAGTGCTTAAGCAAGTTATCTTCCTCAAGGCAGTGCTTAAGCAAGTTATCTTCCTCAAGGCAGTGCTTAAGCAAGTTATCTTCCTCAAGGCAGTGCTTAAGCAAGTTATCTTCCTCAAGGCAGTGCTTAAGCAAGTTATCTTCCTCAAGGCAGTGCTTAAGCAAGTTATCTTCCTCAAGGCAGTGCTTAAGCAAGTTATCTTCCTCAAGGCAGTGCTTAAGCAAGTTATCTTCCTCAAGGCAGTGCTTAAGCAAGTTATCTTCCTCAAGGCAGTGCTTAAGCAAGTTATCTTCCTCAAGGCAGTGCTTAAGCAAGTTATCTTCCTCAAGGCAGTGCTTAAGCAAGTTATCTTCCTCAAGGCAGTGCTTAAGCAAGTTATCTTCCTCAAGGCAGTGCTTAAGCAAGTTATCTTCCCAGCAGTGCTTAGTTATCTCTCAGGCAGTGCTTAAGCAAGTTATCTTCCTCAAGGCAGTGCTTAAGCAAGTTATCTTCCTCAAGGCAGTGCTTAAGCAAGTTATCTTCCTCAAGGCAGTGCTTAAGCAAGTTATCTTCCTCAAGGCAGTGCTTAAGCACAGCTTATCTTCTCCCAAGGCAGTGCTTAAGCAAGTTATCTTCCTCAAGGCAGTGCTTAAGCAAGTTATCTTCCTCAAGGCAGTGCTTAAGCAAGTTATCTTCCTCAAGGCAGTGCTTAAGCAAGTTATCTTCCTCAAGGCAGTGCTTAAGCAAGTTATCTTCCTCAAGGCAGTGCTTAAGCAAGTTATCTTCCTCAAGGCAGTGCTTAAGCAAGTTATCTTCCTCAAGGCAGTGCTTAAGCAGTTATCTTCCTCAAGGCAGTGCTTAAGCAAGTTATCTTCCTCAAGGCAGTGCTTAAGCAAGTTATCTTCCTCAAGGCAGTGCTTAAGCAAGTTATCTTCCTCAAGGCAGTGCTTAAGCAAGTTATCTTTCTCATACAGAACACAGACACACAGGTCATGACACTCATCCCTCGTACACGATGCTAGAATTTTCGTACGAGTGGCACCCTTGTTATTAACCAGGTCTTCCAGAGGGCCACATCTATCTTGAATATCTTAAATGCTGAATGCCTAGGGTCATGCAGTGCCAGGAGTGCTGAAGACTCGCTCCTCCGACTAGTAATCTCGTGGCAGACGCGCTACCTACTTGCTCTTGCCTGGTCCCCCCTTCCCCGGTGGGCCACACGGAAAACTGGTTTCGAGAGCGCTTTTACTCTCGAAACCCGACTTGTAGCGGGACCTCGAGAACTGATCAACTAAGCTGTTGCTACTAGCCGTCTCCAAAACCAGTGACACACCTCTGGCTGGTTTAAGGGTCATTCTACCCCACCACAACCTGCCTACTCTCCTCACAGTTAACTTAGGAAAAAGAACACGAGTGATGTTTTGCATATTTTGGATTGACCGGTGAAGCTTCAACAAGTCACGACTTGATGAAGCTCTGCACAGAGCGAAACACTGTTCTAATACAAGCTTCTTCTGCCATTTATTTCTTGGTCTTCACAGCGGGACACCTAACTAATTCATAACAACAACGACAACAAAATACACGAGTACCCTTCAGCCAACTCTTATACCCAACACAAGAGTTAAATGGACCTCTGTGTTTCATCTCCCTCGGGTCCAATACCTCACCTCACTGCCTCCTCTCTCTCTCTCTCACACACACGTAGAGATGAACCCACCTCACACCACTGCCTCAAACAGCATCATTATTGCCTCTCACACACACGTAGAGATGAACCCACCTCACACCACTGCCTCAAACAGCATCATTACTGCCTCTCTCTCACACAGACGTAGTAACCTCCCACAAGGGTGGCTGGGACCGCTCCAGTTCTAGTCAGCTGCCTCACTGGATATAAACCTTGACTACACGAGGGTCATTAAGGCTGCCTTACACCTGTACACCACCACTTGAAAATAATCCTTAAAACAGCGATTAAACTGCCAGCGTAAATACCGCCTAAACTCACACGTGTGTGTACATATCCTTCGTAACACACACAAATGATCCGCCATGAAGAACCGAATCCCTGATCCACTGTACGAGGCCTGATCCGAGACCGGGCTGCAGGGCCGCGACCTCCAGATGCTATGCCTGGTAAACGGCGTCAAATTATAGCTCCTGGGGGGACCTAAACTATGAGTAGGCGTGCTCAAGTGGCTGCTAGACTTCAACCCCAACATATGTAAGGAATTATGTACTTTCTACAACAATTGTCTGAGTTTGCGCTGGACGACCTCAAAAGAGGACCATGGCCAGGGGAAGCACAGGTAAAAACAAGAGAAAGCCAGAGATGTCAGGAAGCACTTCTTTAGCCTTTTTAAACAGCAGAAAAATGAAGTAGGAAGAGGTTGAGACTGCAAGCTGCGTACCAGTTTCAGGAATAGGTACGACACATCCCAAATAGCCAGAAACCTAATATTGTCAAAGAAACAGAAGAGGGGAGTTACAGAAGCCGAAAACTGACCACAGAGTACACACTTGAGGGCTATAACAGACCTGGCTGAGTACATATTAAAGGCTCATAAACCTGGCTGAGTACACACTGAAGGATCATAACATACCTGGCTGAGTACACTGGAGGGACACACTTGGACTCAGTTCCTTTACGGACACTTACCTGTAATAAAGAATGTCATTAAAATAGGATCCCATCTATTAGGATCCGAACTATCTATTAGAATCCTAACCACGTATTAGGATCCCAACCATCTATCAAAATACCG
Organism: Cherax destructor; assembly: GCA_009830355.1. Classification (NCBI taxonomy): domain Eukaryota; kingdom Metazoa; phylum Arthropoda; class Malacostraca; order Decapoda; family Parastacidae; genus Cherax; species Cherax destructor. The sequence continues at coordinate 250,771 of WNWK01000745.1, read as the reverse complement.
ACAATCTATCAGGATCCCAACTATCTATCAGGATCCCAACCATCCATCAGGATCCCAACCATCTATCAGGATCCCAATCATCTATCAGGATGATCCCAACCATCTATTACATCACAATAGAGAATCCAACACCACTCAGAAACTCACATGGAATGTGTTGTGGGAGTGTTGGAGATAGTGTTGGGGAGATCTGGTCTGGGACACTGTCCCATCTCCCTGGAAGAAACAACAGGTAACCTAGAGTGAGACAGAGTACTCACCTAGTTGTGGTTGCAGGGGTCGATTCACAGCTCTTGGCCCCGCCTCTTCACTGGTCGCTACTAGGTCACTCTTCCTGCTCCATGAGCTTTATCATACCTCTTCTTAAAGCTATGTATGGATCCTACCTCCACTATATAACTTCCCAGACTATTCCACTTCCTGACAACTCTGTGACTGAAGAAATACTTCCTAACATCCCTGTGATTCAGCTGAGTCTTCAACTTCCAACTGTGTCCCCTTGTTGCTGTGTCCCATATCTGGAACATTCTGTCTCTGTCCACCTTGTCGATTTCTCTCAGTATTTTATATATCGTTATCATATCCCCCCTGTCTCTCCTGTCCTCCAGTGTCGTCAGGTCGATTTCCCTTAACGTCTCCTCGTAGGACATTCCCCTTAGCTCCGGGACTAGTCTTGTTGCAAACCTCTGCACTTTCTCTAATTTCCTTACGTGCTTGGCTAGGTGTGGGTTCCAAACTGGTGCTGCATACTCCAATATGGGCCTAACGTACACGGTGTACAGGGTCCTGAGTGATTCCTTATTGAGATGTCGGAATGCTGTTCTTAGGTTTGCTAGGCGCCCATTTGCTGCAGCAGTTATTTGGTTGATGTGCGCCTCAGGAGACGTGCCTGGTGTTATACTCACCCCAAGATTCTTTACCTTGAGTGAGGTTTGTAGTCTCGAGCTCCCCTACCTGGAGTCTACCTGGAGAGAATTCCAGGGGTCAACGCCCCCGCGCCCCGGTCTGTGACTCCGTCTGCGGTTTTCTTTGCCCTTCCCCAATCTTCATGACTTTGCACTTTGTGGGGTTAACTGAAGGAGCCAGTTTCTGGACCAGGCCTGCAGCCTGTTCAGATCCTTTTGTAGTTCTGCCTGGTCCTCGTCCGATTGAATTCTTCTCATCAACTTCACATCATCTGCAAACAGGGACACTTCAGAGTCTATTCCTTCCGTCATGGCTCACATGTACGAAAAACAGCACCGGTCCTAGGACTGACCCCTGTGGAACCCCGGGGGTCAGTCCTATGACCGATGCTGAATTCAATCGGACGAGGACCAGGAAGAACTACGAAGGGATCTGGACAGGCTGCAGGCCTGATCCAGAAACTGGCTCCTAGAGTTCAACCCCACCAAGTGCAAAGTCACGAAGATTGGGGAAGGGCAAAGAAGATCGCAGACGTACATACGTACGTACGCACGTGTGTGTGTGTGTGGAATCGGTATTCTCTCCCTGCATCTCACGTTATACTCCAGCTTCAACACAACACACGCCTGTTGGTGATGGTCTTCAACACTCCTCACCACCATCTCCCTCTCACCTACTTTCCCTCACTTGACCTATCACGCAGGACTCGCGCATGCGCGTGCACCCCCCTCCGGTCTCACAAACCAAGCCAGACCATCCCCCCCCTTCACTAACCAAGCCAGACCATCCCCCTTCACTAACCAAGCCAGACCATCCCCCCCCTTCACTAACCAAGCCAGACCATCCCCCCACTTCACTAACCAAGCCAGACCATCCCCCACTTCACTAACCAAGCCAGACCATCCCCCACTTCACTAACCAAGCCAGACCATCCCCCACTTCACTAACCAAGCCAGACCATCCCCCACTTCACTAACCAAGCCAGACCATCCCCCCACTTCACTAACCAAGCCAGACCATCCCCCCACTTCACTAACCAAGCCAGACCATCCCCTACTTTACTAATTTTGGAATATATGAAGATTGGAATTGGATTTTTGCCACCGAAGTGGCTAGTTTATTGTGCATCCCATATCCATCCCGTTGAGGGTAGCGCAAGAGCATATGGATACATAACAGGCCTAGGAACTAGGCCCAAAAAAGGCTAACGGGAGTACATCTGGAGTACATCTACAGTTCATTTATCTGTTACAAGTAAATTTAAGAAAATGCTTAATATATCTTTTATCTTATTTTCATTAATACGATATCTTCACACATCACATAGGTTATTATACTATATCTATATTCCTCAACAAGTGGACAATAAAGCACATAGTATTCAAGACAGTGACCATATGGCTGGCCACATACTTTGCAATTGGTTTGATCGTCACCTGTGTGTGTACCAAACTGCCAGAAGTACTTCTAAGTAAGCCTAAGCCTGTCCACTACATCAGTTAGTCTGTTCACATTGCAAGATGCAATATATGAAGAGAGAAGCAACAGTTAAAAGGTCAGTGCTGGATGGACAGGTTGGTCGGGAAGGGCGGCGGGTGGGTTGGTGGGTAGGAACCCTGGAGTCTAACTGGGGAGTCTTCAGACTCGGTTCAGAGGGTCACCGCCCCCCCTTCCCCTTCCGCAGTCCAGTTCCAGACCAGGCCTCCAAGTTGTTGACCTGGTCTACCAGACTGTGAGTGCCCAGACCAGAGTATGCACTACAATCCGACTGATCAGAAACTGACTAGAGAAACTTATTAAGTTCCCTCTCTTGAAGGCAGCTAGAGGTTTGTTGATAATTCCAATTATGCACCAAGGAAGGGCGTTGAGTCTAGGGCCCCTTACACTTGATGGGTTCTCTCTGGTGCTCACTGCATTCCTACTTTTCACTGGAGGGATTTTTGCACCGTCTGCCAACTCTCTTACGTTCATATGGAGTGATTTCAGTGTGTATATTTGTGATCAGGTGCGGATTATGGTGTATCTTTCTCGCCTACGTTACAAGGAATACAGTTCAAATACCTCACTGAATTTAGCAGCAAAAGTTCCCTGTACAGAGGAACAATGGAAAACAGTTTAATGAGAAGGAAAGAGTGGGGGGGTGGATTAAAGGTAAACGAAATGAGGAGGAGAAGGCTAAGGAGGGTAAAGGAGTGAGGATAAAGGTGGGGTTTGGGTTAAGCAGGAGAGAGAGGAGACAGAGAGAATACCAAGTAACCGCAGGTAGTCACATGTCTCCATCCCGTGGTCGTATCCCGTGTCATATGTTCACAACACATGCAGGAAAGTGCAGGGAGGGAGGGAGAGGTGGGGGGGAGAAGGGGTAAAGGTGATGGGGAGGGAGGGAGGGTACACCGCTGGACAAGACGAAATACTATAAGCGGTCTCACCTTATGGTCAGGAGTGACCCCAGCAGAGTCACTCAGGCAGCATTTATGGTAATAGCCAGCAGCCGGGGGTCAGTTTAGCCTGGCGGCCAAGCTCACACACAGCCCTACGGTGCCGCCGCCGGCGAAATGGCACCCGGAACGCAGGTAGTTTCAGGGGGAATTGGCTTTTAGAGCGCCATATGGGCATGAAACAGTGAAATGCGGCGGGCGGGCGGGTGGCTGGAGCTGCCCCGCCCTGCCTGCCTACCTGGCCAGCCTCCACTCTGGTCCAGTCCTGGTCTGCCTCCTGACCTAGGGGAAGGGAAGGGGTAGGAAGCGGGTCCCTAGTTACGTAAAAGAAACCCAACGAGTGACCTGAAGGTCTATACGTTGACCTGGAGGTCTACACAGTGACCTGGGAGTATGTATACACACACATACACACAAAGAAGAGGCGGGGCCAGGAGCTGTGACTAGACCTCTGCAACCACAACTAAGTGAGTACAACTAGGCGAGTACACACACGTACACGTATACAAGTTTGAGTTCTTTTTTCTCGCTTGTTTCTTTTTCTTCAGATAGTCTGGAACTTTTTAAGGTCTGTGATTCTTCGTCTTCGCCTGTAGAGGGAGTCACCTCTCTCTCTCTCTCTGACTTTGAATCTTCTTTTTGTACTTTATGGTAAGAGCCTGGCCCAAGGCCGGGCTCCGGGAGTAGAAAAACTCTTAGAAACTCGTCAAAGGTTTACGTGTCTTGGGTATATATGTGTCTAGCACCACAGAGGTAATCCTCCCGAGACTGCTGCCGAAGCCTGATATATTCTACAGGGTGGCACAAATGTGTGGACACACACTTCTGGGCTTTTAAAATCCTTATCAGGGTTTCTCGAGGAGTGCCCAGTTCCAAGGATGTCCTGTGTCCAGACCCAGTTCCAAGGATGTCCTGTGTCCAGACCCAGTTCCAAGGATGTCCTGTGTGTCCAGACCCAGTTCCAAGATGTCCTGCGTGTCCAGACCTTAGGTCTAGTACTAGTGTTACAACTACTACACCTCACTCTAAACCTTCTGTGTCCATGTATTGTTTGTAACGTCTTGACAAAGCTCCTGGAGAGCGAAACGTTGCCACAATAAAATGTCACATTAGTTGCACTTGTGTCATTTTACTTAACATAGTCGGTAATTCTACCAACCTTAATACATGTCACTAGTTACCCTAATCGTGCATAGTTTATTATCGTCCTGTTCTAAACAATTTTATTATTTCTGGAATTTCTCTAGTATCTTCCTGGGTAAAAACTGAGAGGAACCAAGTGTTAAAAATTTCACACATTTCCTTATCACTGTCAGTGATCTGACCTGAGTTACTTTTGAGTGGGCCAATTTTGTCCCTACTTTTACTTCTATATACCTGAAAGAAACCTTTTGGGTTAGTCTTCGAATCCCTTGCGACTTTAGCCTCATAATGTCTTTTTGCTTTTCTTATTCCTTTTTTTTAATTCTCTCTTTAACTGAATATATTGATTTCTTAAACTGCCCATCCCCTCTTTTGATACGATATAGAATATATATATATATATATATATATATATATATATATATATAATATATATATATATATATATATATATATATATATATATATATATATATATATATATATATATATATGCTTCTTTTCAATGAGATGTTTTAATCTGCATTGTTTATCCATTTCCACCACTATGTTCCGTACTAGATTCTCGTTATTTGTGAATATAAGGTTAAGAGTATTTTCTAATCTGGCCAGTTCCGCTATTTGCTGATCTATGGTGAATTTGTTAGTCATTACAGTTCATTTGTGAAAGACTGTTCATCAGAATTGCCTCGTAGGACTGTCTTCTGTTAGAGTGTTTGGCCGAGTCTTCCATTTTAGATATCAAACTGAGATCACCAAGCCAGAGGACACGGTCAGGTTTGAGAGAATTTCGAAACAACTTTGTAAAAACTGACTTTTTAATCTGCTGAGTTGTGTTTGGCATTTTATATACAATAACCAGATTCTGGTTTTCATTGTATTGCCATAACTTCGACAGCATGTTCCTGCATTCTGCCTCAGGCCCAGACTCATCCAACTCTATAGTCATCAAAAATTGAAAGAAACCCGTTTTTTTGGGCCTTTAGTACAACATGGTAAAGAAGCCTGGACACAGGTGTCATCCCACGGTCATTAAAAATCCACCTATATTGCCACACTTCACATTTGGGGCAGTAAAGCAATCGCGAAAAAGTATAGACTAATAGCGCTAAGTTCACACATTGTCAAAATCTGTGAATGCTAAGAAGCAAGATTGCCAATTATATGGAATCACAACAGTTGCACAACCCAAGGCAGCATAAGTTTAGAGCAGGTCGCTCCTACCTTCTACGATTGCTAGACTATGACATGGTCTTCAATGAACTGGAAGACAAGCTAAATGCTGATATAATATACAGTGATTTGAAAAAGCCTTCGACAAATGCGACCATGATGCAATAGTGTACAAAATGCATTAAAAAGAACCGGAAAGTAAAAAACAGTCGGAGGCTGCCACAGTGAGATGCTCTGTTCCTCAAGGCACAGTACTTGTCCCACTTCTGTTTCTCATTCTTATAGCCGCCATAAACAAGGACTAAAATCATAACACTAACATCCTTTGCTGGCGACACCAGAATCTCTATGAGAGTGATGTCCATCACATATAAATCTACTCTTGTTTCTAGTAGACCTCGGACAACAATATGTTAAGTGAGGACAAGTTTAAGTTGCTCCGCTATGAAAATGGAAAAAAAAAGACTAAAACGGAGTATAGGATAAACTCAAATCATTCAATATAGCGAAAGTTAGCTAGACGCGCGAGACTTGGGAATGTCAAAAGATTTCACAGTCAAAGATCACAACAATGATCACAACAATGCTGCCATTGCTACCGCAGGGAAAGTGATAAGACTGGATAGTTAGAACTTTCAAGACGAAAGATGATGAGCCAACGATGATACTCCTCAAGTCAACTGCTCTCTCAGTCTGGAATATTGCTGTATACTAACGACCCCTTCAAGGCAGGCAAGAAGTGAGCGGAGGTCTCCTGGGACAATGTCATCAAAGCACCATAACATTGTGGCATTGATAAAAGGGACATGCTCACCTAATATGTCACGAGGGTCACAAGATGGCATATGAAAGTCTACTTACCTGAAGGGTATTCTGGGGATTAACGTCCCCGCGGCCCGGTCTACGACCAAGCCTCCTGGTGATCTGGGTCTGATCAACCAGGCTGTTACTGCTGGCCGCACATAGTCCAACTTAAGAACCACAGCCCGGGTGATCCGGCACTAAGTATCTGTCCAGCTCCCTCTTGAAGGCAGCCAGGGGCCTATTGGTAATTCCCCTTATGCATGGTGGGAGGCTGTTGAACAGTCTTGGGTCCCGGACACTTATGGTGTTTTCTCTTAGTGTACCAATGGCGCCCCTACTTTTCATTGGGGGTATTTTGCATCGCCTGCCCAGTCTTTTACTTTCGTAGGGAGTGATTTCTGTGTGCAGATTCTGGACCATTCCTTCTAGGATTTTCTAATTGTAGATTTTCACATATCTGTCCAGCGAGTACAAGTCAAGTGCTGCCAAGCGCTCCCAGTAGTTGAGATGGTTATGTTCTTTCTATCTGCAATTCTTGGCCACTGTATAAAAGGTCTTGGCTACTGTATAAAAAGTGATTACAAGTCTTACAACAGGAACCAACGTACCTACCTTTACCTTTGATATACCTTTGAAGAGTTTCGAGGGTTTCACTACTCTCTGAGCCCGAGAGTAGTGAAACTCTCGAAACTCTTCAAAGGTATATCAAAGATAAAGGTAGGTACGTTGGTTCTTGTTACTCAACGTTACTCAAAGAATCCCGGGTAGAGACAGCAATATCTGCAAGAACACTGGAGTCACTTGGAGCATCCAGACAATTATGGCGTGAAGCCTGGTCATGGACAGAGCCGCGGGGGCGTTGACCCCCGGAACACCCTCCAGGTATATACTCATCCAGGAATGAGGCTGTTAGCGCCTACCACCAAACAGCAAGAAGGAAGACCAACACCTCCAGTGTCTTCTGATTCCCTGAAGTGCAACTTGTCAGTGTCTCAACTCCAGAAGGAAAGGCAGACCAGGGGAAGCACTAGGGATGCCAGGGGAAGCACTAGGGATGCCAGGGGAAGCACTAGGGATGCCAGGGGAAGCACTAGGGATGCCAGGGGAAGCACTAGGGAAGCCAGGGAAAGCACTAGGCGGCGGAAGGGGGGGCGCCAGGTTACCTAGCAACACACTAACCATATCGGCTCTAAACAAACGAGGAGGTCGCACCCCTCCCCTCCCTAGCTCTTCCCTCCCCCCTTCATCTCCTGGACCTTCTCTCTTTCGCCCTGACCTGTTATGGCAAACCCCCCCCCCCCGCCTCCCTCACCACCACCATCCTTCCCCACCCCCTCCTGGCAGCAACCATCTTTCTCACCCCCTTCCCTCATGACATTTCTCTTCCCCAGAACCTGTCTTCCTCACTCCCTCTCCCTCATTTCTTCCCCAACACCCACCTTCTTACCCCCTCCCTCATAACCTCTTCCCTAACACCAATCTTCACTGTCTTTTCACCCCCTCCCCCATAACCTCCCCAACACCTACCTTCTCACTCCTTCCCTCATAACCTCAACCTCCTCCCATTACTACTCTCCAGCGCCTCCACCCCCACCCCACCCCCACTAGTTACTCAGACTGGTGGGTAATTACTGTTTAATGACCTGGCCTCTTGTACTTTTAAAAGGACAAAAATATAGCAACACTGTAGTAGGCCTACTGGCCTATGCTGGGCAGGTCTCTAACTCAACACCCTAACAACCTACCTTTGATACCTTTGAAGAGTTTCGAGAGTTTCACTACTCTCAGAGCCCGGCCATGGGCCAGGCTCGTCTGGTGCTTGCCTGGTCAACCAGGCTGTTGCTGCTGGAGGCCCGCTCCCCCACATATCCATCACAGCCTGGTTGATCTGGCAACTGGTGAAGATACTTGTCCACTTGCTACGACGGTGCTACCTGGCAGGTTGCTAACTACGACGGTGCTACCTGGCAGGTTGCTAACTACGACGGTGCTACCTGGCAGGTTGCTAACTACGACGGTGCTACCTGGCAGGTTGCTAACTACGACGGTGCTACCTGGCAGGTTGCTAACTACGACGGTGCTACCTGGCAGGTTGCTAACTACGACGGTGCTACCTGGCAGGTTGCTAACTACGACGGTGCTACCTGGCAGGTTGCTAACTACGACGGTGCTACTGGCAGGTTGCTAACTAGACGGTGCTACCTGGCAGGTTGCTAACTACGACGGTGCTACCTGGCAGGTTGCTAACTACGACGGTGCTACCTGGCAGGTTGCTAACTACGACGGTGCTACCTGGCAGGTTGCTAACTACGACGGTGCTACCTGGCAGGTTGCTAACTACGACGGTGCTACCTGGCAGGTTGCTAACTACGACGGTGCTACCTGGCAGGTTGCTAACTACGACGGTGCTACCTGGCAGGTTGCTAACTACGACGGTGCTACCTGGCAGGTTGCTAACTACGACGGTGCTACCTGGCAGGTTGCTAACTACGACGGTGCTACCTGGCAGGTTGCTAACTACGACGGTGCTACCTGGCTAGTGGTTCCACTCTATACCAATACCAACAGATACTTCCCTATATCCTTTCAAAATCTGAATTTCTCCACGGTGAGTTCATCGTGAGGAGTTCTTCCTCACTCAAATATCCTCCTCACCCTATGCATATCTCCGTATCTGCCTGTGATGCAATGAGATCACAGTAAACAAACAATTTGAAAAAAATAGTGAACTTCAAAGCACTTTCATGATTTCTCACATTTCACTATTTTCTTTCACAGTGGCTGTTTTGATATATACCTGTATGAATGAAGAGTTTCGTAAAGGTAATAAACAGAATGGATATAAATCCTCTGGAAAACGTACAGAGGAGGATGACAAAGTTGATCCCATGTATCAGAAATCTTCCCTATGAGGATAGACTGAGGGCCTTGAATCTGCACTCTCTAGAAAGGCGTAGAATTAGGGGGGATATGATTGAGGTGTATAAATGGAAAACAGGAGTTAATAAAGGGGATGTAAATAGAGTGCTGAAAATATCTAGCCAAGACAGGACTCGCAGCAATGGCTTTAAGTTGGAAAAATTCAATTTCAGGAAGGATATAGGAAAGCACTGGTTTGATAATAGAGTTGTGGATGAGTGGAACAAACTCCCGAGTACCGTCATAGGGGCTGGGATGTTGTGTAGTTTTAAAAATAGGTTAGATAAATACATGAGTGGGTGTGGGTGGGTGTGAGTTGGACTTTACTAGCTTGTGCTACTAGGTCAGATGCCGTGCTCCTTCCTTAAGTGAATGTGATCTGACCCGACTAGGTTGGGGCATTGGCTTAAGCCGGTAGGAGACTTGGACCTGCCTCGCATGGGCCAGTAGGCCTGCTGCAGTGTTCCTTCTTTCTTATGTTCTTATGTTTCTTATGTCTGCAGTATATAAGACACATGTCTGTGAGTATGACTGGCAAGCCTGCCAGGAAGGCTCGCTAGGTCACATGACCGAAAGCTCCAGTGTCGGGTCGTCATGCAACTAAGACCAGCGTCAGCAAACAGTTTGTCCTGTTTCCTGACAAACTTTACCTAAGCTAATAGCGTTGAACTTTCATCAAGATTCATGGACTAAACATCGACTCCAAGCTGAGGGACTGATTACCTCAAACCCCCCCTCAGCATCTTCCACCTTTCTCTGCAAAGGACTGAAGAAGCCACTGGCTTGGGAAACGTTTCAAAAATAAAGATACCCTTTTTTTTGCACAAATGTCTTATTTATCTCCGTCTTCAACTTTCATTCCAATTCTACATTATTTAGTTTGTAAGTGATGAGGTTGTTTACGCTCCCAAGAATTACATCACTGCAAATTGACAGGTGTCAATTTGCATACCTGTACCTGGAGCCTGGACCTGGAACTATAGATTTCTATTAGAAGCGTCAATGCAGGTGTATGAACACAGGTGCAGGCTGGTACAGAAGTGTCAAAACACAGGTTTATGATCACAGGTGCAGGCAGGTACAGAAGTGTCAAAACACAGGTTTATGATCACAGGTGCAGGCAGGTACAGAAGTGTCAAAACACAGGTGTATGATCACAGGTGCAGGCAGGTACAGAAGTGTCAAAACACAGGTGTATGATCACAGGTGCAGGCAGGTACAGAAGTGTCAAAACACAGGTGTATGATCACAGGTGCAGGCAGGTACAGAAGTGTCAACACACAGGTGTATGAACACAGGTGCAGGCAGGTACAGAAGTGTCAAAACACAGGTGTATGATCACAGGTGCAGGCAGGTACAGAAGTGTCAAAACACAGGTGTATGATCACAGGTGCAGGCAGGTACAGAAGTGTCAACACACAGGTGTATGAACACAGGTGCAGGCAGGTACAGAAGTGTCAACACACAGGTGTATGATCACAGGTGCAGGCAGGTACAGAAGTGTCAACACACAGGTGTATGATCACAGGTGCAGGCAGGTACAGAAGTGTCAACACACAGGTGTATGATCACAGGTGCAGGCAGGTACAGAAGTGTCAACACACAGGTTTATGATCACAGGTGCAGGCAGGTGTGAAATCTACAAATAACAACAAATGTTTAACGAAATGTGTGGGAAATCCTGAGCCGGATCCATTTTTTTCTTAGCTTGAGGAGGGGGTAAGGATGGCGATGGTGGTGGGGGGATCTGCTGGTGTGGGAGGGCACGGCTGGTTGGGGGAGGGTGATGGGGGAGTGGGGGAGGTCTTAGGAGGGGCGGGGCACGTCTGGTCACATTACAAACATCTGTTTAGAGACAGAATGAACATTTTCTCTCGTTTCTTCATGGTTGGTGTTGGTGGTGGGCTGGTTGAGGTGTAGAGAGGGTGAGGCAGGCAGGGATAGAGCAGGATAGCGCCGGAAGTCACCCAGATGGTTGCAGGTGGTTGGGTCAAGGATCACGACACGGGTGGGGGGAGGGAGAGAGGAGGTGAGGTAGTGAGGTGGGGGAGGGGGGGTGGAGCACATACAAGGGAAGAGAACCACAGGACATCCCCTGCCTGAGCCACCACCAGGACATCCCCTGCCTGAGCCACCACCAGGACATCCCCTGCCTGAGCCACCACCAGGACATCCCCTGCCTGAGCCACCACCAGGACATCCCCTGCCTGAGCCACCACCAGGACATCCCCTGCCTGAGCCACCACCAGGACATCCCCTGCCTGAGCCACCACCAGGACATCCCCTGCCTGAGCCACCACCAGGACATCCCCTGCCTGAGCCACCACCAGGACATCCCCTGCCTGAGCCACCACCTAACATAACCACCAACATCTACCACAATACACCACCACTACCTAACAACCACCGCTACCTAACAACCACCACTACCTAACAACCACCACTCTCACTATCCACCATCCACTTATAGCTCTGCTTCACATCCATATCAAGTTATAAACCATAATCAATATTGCACCAGATGCAACAAGCAGAGTAGTCAATATTACACCACAAGGGAAAACATGAGCGAAATACAGAGAACAATATGAATCAGTGTCTACTCTTGATTTCTATGCTATGACAGCTGATCCATGTTATTTGTGTTCAGCTCAGTTCATCCTACGAACCGTATACTATATCTGACATTAACACAAATCCTTCAATTCAAACTTGGGCCTGACTCCTGCAATGCGTTATTTATAAAGAAATACAAAGTACCAAGTTCCGTCAAACACCTTAATTACTGGGAACGTTTGTAGTCACTTGATCTGTACTCAATGGAGCGCAGGCGAGAGAGATGCATCATAATCTACACCTGGAAAATCCTCGAGGGACTGGTCCCAAATCTGCACACACAAATCACTCCCTACGAAAGGAAAAGACTTGGTAGGCGGTGCAATATATTCCCAATGAAAAGTAGGGGCACCATTAGTACACTAATAATACAATAAGTGTCTGGAGCCCAAGACTGTTCAACAGCCTCCCACCAGGCATAAGGGGAATTACCAATAGACCCCTGGTTGTCTTCAAGAGGGAGTTGGACAGATACCTAAAGGCAGACATAACCCCCCCCTCCCTCCTAAGACAGCAGAACAGCTAAATACGACAGACCAGTTGAGCTAACAGATTTAACAGCAGTATCACTGCTTATCACAACGACGGAAAAATTCCATAGGTCCTGGAAGATAAAGAGCTCCAGTGTGACACGTGTCAGGTGCTACATGAGACGTGTGACACGTGTCAGGTGCTACATGAGACGTGTGACACGTGTCAGGTGCTACATGAGACGTGTGACACGTGTCAGGTGCTACATGAGACGTGTGACACGTGTCAGGTGCTACATGAGACGTGTGACACGTGTCAGGTGCTACATGAGACGTGTGACACGTGCTCAGATGTGACACATGCATGCACGAGACGTGTGACACATGTCAGGTGCTACATGAGACGTGTGACACATGTCAGGTGCTACATGAGACGTGTGACACGTGTCAGGTGCTACATGAGACGTGTGACACGTGTCAGGTGCTACATGAGACGTGTGACACAGCTACCAAACTTAGGTTACTCAGTAGGGTAGTGTATGTTCAGGTGTGTGACGAACACTTGCACACTGTGGTAAGAAAACAAAGATTATTCTTGACAAAGACAAAGTGTAACACTACAATGTAGAGTCGTAGCATCTCTGCTGCTCGTCATCCTCGTAACACACAACAACAACAACAACACTAACCACAGCATCTCTGCTGCTCGTCATCCTCGTAACAGACACAACAACAACAACAACACTAACCACAGCATCGTGTCAAGTTCTGCACATGATATCAGAATATGAAAGTCATCTCAGTAGAAGCCACAAAAAACTACAGATATCATCAAGGTCTTCCAGTGGGAAAATGAAAACAACACGTCCAACGGTGACACATTTCAACTGCCTGGAAAGACGAAGAATTAAGGGGCACGTAAATACCGAAGGTGTGAGGAAAGCTCACACCTCTACAACACTATTGTCATCAAAGATTTGTTAAGTTATACCATGAACTAAGGAAAGATCCTGGACTTCACCTTACGAAACAGACAAAGCAAATGCGATAGTAATTCTGGACAAGGTTAGTGGAAAAATGAACATGTTATTAGAAGACTGGGGTATTTACGTGCCCTTTATGACGAACACCAGCACACTGTACACCTCTGCCATTACCTTTGATTAGTTCCAAGAGTATTTCTACCCCCAGAGCCTGGTCATGGGCCAGGCTCGTCTGGTGCTTGCCTGGTCAACCAGATTGTTGCTGCCTGGCAGATCACACCATAGAACGTAAGCAAAGGGCACAAGACTAACGAATAATAATCTTATGTGTTAATTCGAAAAACAGTAAGACAGATGTAGCAATGGACAGGAAAATAACAGAGTGGATTATGATATCCTTCACAAGAGTATGTGAATGAATGGTTCAGAGAACCGACGAGTTGGTAAATTAGACACATATGCAACACTTGGGTATCTTTATTGATGAAACGTTTCGCCACACAGTGGCTTCATCAGTCCATACAAAGGAGAATCGTGAAGAACAGGAGGGTGAGGTTGTCAGTCCCTCAATCTTGACTGACAACATCGACTCAAGATTGAGGGACTGACAACCTCACACTCCTCCTGTTCTTCACGATTCTCCTTTGTATGGACTGATGAAGCCACTGTGTGGCGAAACGTTTATTCAATAAAGATACCCAAGTGTTGCATATGTGTCTAATTTACCTTCACAAGAGTAATAGTGAAAATGGGAATCTTGCAATGACCTGTGTGCTCTCACGACTAATATGTTGTGTATTCACAGCAACTTTCTCTCCGTAACGTAGGAGACAAAGACCTGGGAGATACTGGAGGACCTGGTCCCTTAACCTGCAACAATAACTTACTGGATTGAAATATAGGGGATAAAGTGTGGAATAAAGGCAGTGAAGAGCAGGATAAGCCTCCAGCACAAACAGCCTAGAGATGACTTGACGGTCAACAGGGAATCCTGGCCTCAAGTCGAGCCATGTGGGGTAGAACTTAGAATATAAGAATGGAGGAACACTGCAGCAGGCCTACTGGCCCATACAAATCAGGTCCTTATCAAAACCACCCAAGTATTTAAAAACCACCCATTGTATCGAAACCTGTCACAGGTACAATCACAGCGAGAACATATTTCTTGGGTCAAGTTTCCACAGGATTACGACTGAAGTCGTCTCAGATGTTGAATTATGGAATTTTTTATCCCAGTGCATATATGTAGATAAATGGCTCACAGAACCGACAAGTTGATAAATTAGACACATATGCAACACTTGGGTATCTTTATTGTGGAAACGTTTCGCCCCACAGTGGCTTCATCAGTCCAATATAATGAAGAATGAAGATCAGAAGGAGTTTGAAGTATTCAGTCCCTCAGCCTGGAGTTGATGTAATCAGTCCCTCAATCTTGATGATTGAGGGACTGATTACCTCAAACTCCTCCTGTTCTTCACCATTCTTCTTTGTATTGCACTGTTGAAGCCACCATGTGTCTAATTTATCATTCCAGTGCATGTAACCATGAACTGACTGTCATGGTTACACACGCAAACACTGGTCAATATACCAGCTGGTCAGTTAATCAAGTGATTGTTGTCCAGCACGCAAGTGAATCCTCAGTGAACGTCGTCAACGTGTGCACTATAGCCAGGGTGTACTGTACTGTGCTTGGAGCTACAGTAATATTTCAATAGCTCGACTGATTGGCTTTAAATGCGAAATGTTCATTCCCTGACAACATGCATGGTGCTGTATTGATCTCTTGGTGCTCACAACTAGTAGTATTGTGGTGCTCACAACTAGTAGTACTGTGGTGCTCACAACTAGTAGTACTGTGGTGCTCACAACTAGTAGTACTGTGGTGCTCACAACTAGTAGTATTGTGGTGCTCACAACTAGTAGTATTGTGGTGCTCACAACTAGTAGTATTGTGGTGCTCACAACTAGTAGTATTGTGGTGCTCACAACTAGTAGTATTGTGGTGCTCACAACTAGTAGTACTGTGGTGCTCACAACTAGTAGTATTGTGGTGCTCACAACTAGTAGTATTGTGGTGCTCACAACTAGTAGTACTGTGGTGCTCACAACTAGTAGTACTGTGGTGCTCACAACTAGTAGTATGTGGTGCTCACAACTAGTAGTATTGTGGTGCTCACAACTAGTAGTATTGTGGTGCTCACAACTAGTAGTACTGTGGTGCTCACAACTAGTAGTACTGTGGTGCTCACAACTAGTAGTATTGTGGTGCTCACAACTAGTAGTATTGTGGTGCTCACAACTAGTAGTATTGTGGTGCTCACAACTAGTAGTATTGTGGTGCTCACAACTAGTAGTATTGTGGTGCTCACAACTAGTAGTACTGTGGTGCTCACAACTAGTAGTACTGTGGTGCTCACAACTAGTAGTACTGTGGTGCTCACAACTAGTAGTATGTGGTGCTCACAACTAGTAGTACTGTGGTGCTCACAACTAGTAGTACTGTGGTGCTCACAACTAGTAGTATGTGGTGCTCACAACTAGTAGTACTGTGGTGCTCACAACTAGTAGTACTGTGGTGCTCACAACTAAGTAGTACTGTGGTGCTCACAACTAGTAGTACTGTGGTGCTCACAACTAGTAGTACTGTGGTGCTCACAACTAGTAGTACTGTGGTGCTCCCAACTAGTAGTACTGTGGTGCTCCCAACTAGTAGTACTGTGGTGCTCACAACTAGTAGTACTGTGGTGCTCACAACTAGTAGTACTGTGGTGCTCACAACTAGTAGTACTGTGGTGCTCACAACTAGTAGTACTGTGGTGCTCACAACTAGTAGTACTGTGGTGCTCACAACTAGTAGTACTGTGGTGCTCACAACTAGTAGTACTGTGGTGCTCACAACTAGTAGTACTGTGGTGCTCACAACTAGTAGTACTGTGGTGCTCACAACTAGTAGTACTGTGGTGCTCACAACTAGTAGTACTGTGGTGCTCACAACTAGTAGTACTGTGGTGCTCAACTAGTAGTACTGTGGTGCTCCAACTAGTAGTA
Organism: Cherax destructor; assembly: GCA_009830355.1. NCBI lineage: Eukaryota > Metazoa > Arthropoda > Malacostraca > Decapoda > Parastacidae > Cherax > Cherax destructor. The sequence continues at coordinate 234,265 of WNWK01000745.1, read as the reverse complement.
CTGTGGTGCTCACAACTAGTAGTACTGTGGTGCTCACAACTAGTAGTACTGTGGTGCTCACAACTAGTAGTACTGTGGTGCTCCCAACTAGTAGTACTGTGGTGCTCACAACTAGTAGTACTGTGGTGCTCACAACTAGTAGTACTGTGGTGCTCACAACTAGTAGTACTGTGGTGCTCACAACTAGTAGTACTGTGGTGCTCACAACTAGTAGTACTGTGGTGCTCACAACTAGTAGTACTGTGGTGCTCACAACTAGTAGTACTGTGGCTCTTTTAAAGAGTCCTACACTAGTTTCATTCCTGGTTTCGAAAGACACATGAGCCAACACTAGGATAGATTTATTAGAAAACGTCTTGGTGCTGGAGCCTTGATCACTTCTAAGAACACAGGTGTCACGTGATCCCATTGTCTACCAGTCTTCATCCCAGCATGGCATTGTTCAGGTCACCATGTGTCACTCACACTCCTCAGGTCACCATGTGTCCTCCCTCCCAGGTCACCATGGTCACTCACACCTCCTCAGGTCACCATGCGTCACTCACCTCACTCAGGTCACCATGCGTCACTCACACCTCCTCAGGTCACCATGCTCCTCACCCTCACTCAGGTCACCATGTCACTCACACCTCACTCAGGTCACCATGCGTCACTCACACCTCACTCAGGTCACCATGTGTCACTCACACCTCACTCAGGTCACCATGTGTCACTCACACCCCACTCAGGTCACCATGTGTCACTCACACCCCACTCATCGCCTACATATACTGTCTTTTTAACCTCGTGTGTGTTAGAAGTGATCAAGGTCCCAGGACCGAAACGTTTTCTAATAAATATGTCCTAGTATTTGCTCACATTTCTTTCTAAACCAATATGTGGGTATATATTACCGAGGTTTATACCAGTTTTGTTCCTAAACGGAACCTTCACAATAGCTCAAGTAATATTCCTCATAGTGAATGATGTTGGTAGACAACCAGCATCCAGGGAAGTAACAGCGTCTTGGCATTACCTCTACCACCACTTCCTTCCATCTACCTCTCTCTCTCTCTGCCAACACGTAAGATTGTGTGTTGACCAGACGTGTTTCTTAACATATTTTAGTCCTGTATCGGGTCGTGGGGGTGATGATCCCCAAAACAAGTAGCATAAATACAACATATATACCTGGAGGGTGTTCCGGGGGTCAACGCCCCCGCTGCCCGGGCCATGACCAGGCCTCGTGTGTCAACATCTGCTTGAAGGTTCTTCAAGTTGTTACCAGAAATGAACAGTGGGGTGGTGGGTGAGGCTCAGGACAGGACATGAGATACCAAAGTATACCTAAAGAAAGTTTAGGGGTTCAACGCCCCCGCGACCTGGTCCCAGATTGGCTTTCTTAGTAGAGGAGTCCAATCAACCAGACTTTTAGTGCTAGCAGCATGCATGTTAGGGCATGCGCCACAGTCTGCCTGATGAGGGACTGACTTTCACTAACTTATCAGGTTCTCTCTTCAAGACACCTTGGAAGCTTATGGCAAGTCCTATTATGTATTAATTAAAGGAGGGTGTTGAAGAGTGCTGGTCCCCTTACATTTATTGTGCCATTTTTTAGTGTACTCGCTGCATTCCTGCATTTCATTGGAGGTATTTTGCATCATGTAAGACTCCTCATGTTTACGAAGGAAGTGATTTGTGTGCACAGTCTTTGGACCAATCCCTCTAAAATTTTCCAGGTGTAAATCAGGGTGTATGTTGACCAGCTGACACCAGGTGGGGGAGGGGAAGTTGTGGGGAGAGCGTAGAGGGGTAGGGAGGGTGGGGATTATGAGAGTCCTGGCCCAGGGCGGCAGCTAACCATGTAGGGCAGTGTGTAGGTGTGGGTGGACACCACAAGCCGCTCCCAACCCACATCATGTGTGGCAGACGGGGAGCTGTAAACCTGTGTGGAATGTGCACCGCCCCTCACTCCCTCCTCTCCTTCACTCCATCCCTACCGCCCATCCTCCCTCTCCCTCTCTCACAGACCAAAGAAGAAAACATCAAATTATCAAGAACCTCCGCTAGGAATTCTTCATTACTTCACACACGACATGTCAGCCTCTGGTGGATGATGCAGCTGCAGCAACCACATGATGCAGCTGCAGCAACCACATGATGCAGCTGCAGCAACCACATGATGCAGCTGCAGCAGGAGCAACCACATGATGCAGCTACAGCAGGAGCAACCACATGATGCAGCTGCAGCAGGAGCAACCACATGATGCAGCTGCAGTAGCAACATGATGCAGCTGCTGCAGCAACCACATGATGCGTCTGCAGCAGCAACCACATGATGCAGCTGCAGCAGTAACCACATGATGCAGCTGCAGCAGTAACCACATGATGCAGCTGCAGCAGTAACCACATGATGCAGCTGCAGCAGCAACCACATGATACAGCTGCAGCAGAAACCACATGATGCAGCTGCAGCAGCAACCACATGATGCAACTGCTGCAGCAGCAACCACATGATGCAGCTGCAGCAGCAACCACATGATGCAGCTGCAGCAGAAGCAACCACATGATGCAGCTGCAGTAGCAACATGATGCAGCTGCTGCAGCAACCACATGATGCGTCTGCAGCAGCAACCACATGATGCAGCTGCAGCAGTAACCACATGATGCAGCTGCAGCAGTAACCACATGATGCAGCTGCAGCAGTAACCACATGATGCAGCTGCAGCAGCAACCACATGATACAGCTGCAGCAGAAACCACATGATACAAGAATATAGGGTCACTCAGAAGAGCGGGTCCAGCAACGTGGGTGAGCAAGTCACTGTTGCCCCTTCTGATCCCGTCCTGCTGACCCGTCCTGCTGACCCGTCCTGCTGACCCGTCCTGCTGACCCGTCCTGCTGACCTGTCCTGCTGACCCGTCCTGCTGACCTGTCCTCTTGAAACAAACGTTAATCACATATCCCAGAGAAGACCAGGGGCACGTGGGCACAATAAGAGAAGACCAGGGGTACGTGGGCACAATAAAACCAGGGGCACGTGGGCACAATAAGAGAACACCAGGGGCACGTGGGCACAATAAGAGAACACCAGGGGCACGTGGGCACAATAAGAAGACCAGGGGCACGTGGGCACAATAAGAGAAGACCAGGGGCACGTGGGCACAATAAGAGAATACCAGGGGCACCGTGGACGCAATAAGAGAACACCAGGGGCACCGTGGACGCAATAAGAGAACACCAGGGGCACCGTGGACGTAATAAGAGAACACTGTACCAACTTGCGAGGACCAACATTGTACCAACTTGCGAGGACCAAGACTGTTCAGCATCTTACAAGAAGATATCTGAAACACTGCTGGAACAAGTGTAGAAGTTGTTCAAGAGGAAACTGGAAAAGTATCTTCACCAGGTGGCAGATCAACCAGGCTGTGATGGATGTTAAAAAGTATGCGGTTACACACCTGGTGCAGGTGGGTGCAGGTGTGGGCGTCGTGACTTACACCAACGGTCAAACATTCCAGCACGCTAAGCACCTGCGCCCCCGCCCACATCTGCGCCCCGCAGCACCCGTCTCGCCTACACAGGTAAGAACAGGTGTAAAGCAGGTGACGGGGGGGAGGGGGAGGGCCATTTCCTCTCCCTCCAGCCACCCTGAGACCCAAACAGCGGTCAGGGAAGCCTGGTCTCAGGCCGAGCAGATATAGCAATAGTGTTAGCAACAGTGCTAGTAGTAACAGTGGTAGCAGTTATAGCATTAACAGTAACAGTGCCAGTAGCAATAGTAATGGTGCTAGTAGCAACAATAATGATAGTGCTAGTAGTAATAGTTCTAATAATACTGCTAATAGTAACAGTGCTAGAAGAAACAACACAGTAACAATCTTCACTCATCACTGTCATAACACAAACATCAACCAGGCTGTTGCTGCTGGTGGTCCGCTGCCCCCACATACCCATCACAGCCTAGTTGATCTGGCACCTGGTGAACATACTGGTCCAGTTTCCCCTTGAAGACTTCTACACTGGTTCCAGCCGTGTTTCTGATATCTTCTGGTAAGATGTTGAATAGTCTGGGGCCACGGATGTTGATACAGTGTTCTCTTATTGTGCCCACGGTGCTCCTGCTTTTCACTGGGTTTATTTTACACTTCCTCCCATATCTCTCACTCCCGTATTGTTGCAGTGTATCAGTATTTTTTATGGCAGTGTGATCCAGTATGTTGTTATGGCAGTGTGATCCAGTATGTTATGGCAGTGTGATCCAGTATGTTATGGCAGTGTGATCCAGTATGTTATGGCAGTGTGATCCAGTATGTTGTTATGGCAGTGTGATCCAGTATGTTGTTATGGCAGTGTGATCCAGTATGTTGTTATGGCAGTGTGATCCAGTATGTTATGGGAGGGGGAGAAGGGAGAGGAAGGGAAAGGGAGAAAGGTGGACAGAGAAAGGGGGAGGGAGAAAGAGGGGAGAGGAGAGGGGGAGATGGAGGGGGGTGGAGAGCAGACATTCTCTCACCACAGAAGAATGCAAGGCGTTGTCACCCTGTCTGCTCCCTCCCTCTCTCTCTACCTGTCTGCTCGTCTCTCTCCCTCACTTCCTCCCTCACTCTACCCCTCCCTTCATTTCTTCCTTCCCTGCTCTCTTCCTTCCTGAATGACCACCACCCCTCTTGTGAACCTCTTCATTCACTACCTCACTCCACCCCAACAGGACCTCCGATGGTGGGCGTGGGTGTGCGGGCGTCTTCTGGTGTATTATTTAAGGAAAGGGAATACAAATGTTGCCCTAGACTAACCACGCCCACACACTACACTATCCACTGCACTAACTACGCCCACACTACGCTAACCACTGCACTACGCCCACACTACACTAACCACGCCCGCACACTACACTAACCACGCCCGCACACTACACTAATCACGCCCGCACACTACACACGCCCACACACTGCACTAACCACGCCCGCACACTACACTAACCACGCCCGCACACTACACTAATCACGCCCGCACACTACACTACGCCCACACACTGCACTAACCACGCCCGTACACTACACTAACCACGCCCGCACACTACACTAACCACGCCCGCACACTGCACTAACCACGCCCGCACACTACACTAACCACGCCCACACTACACTACGCCCACACACTACACTAACCAAAACCGCACACTACACTAAACACGTCCACACACTACACTAACCAAAACCGCACACTACACTAACCACGCCCGCAAACTACACTAACCACGCCCGCACACTAACCACTGAACTACGCCCACATACTACACTAACCACGCCCACACACCAACCAGGTCTGGCCCATCCCCTTTACTTCAGCAAGGGGCGATAACCCTTTCGTCAGACCCTGAGGTGGGAGGAGCCGGTGTTCACCCTGCTAGTGTTCACCCTGCCGGTGTTCACCCTGCCGGTGTTCACCCTGCCGGTGCTCATCCTGCCGGTGTTCACCCTGCTAGTGTTCACCCTGCCGGTGTTCACCCTGCCGGTGCTCATCCTGCCGGTGCTCACCCTGCCGGTGCTCACCCTGCCGGTGCTCATCCTGCCGGTGCTCACCCTGCCGGTGCTCACCCTGCCGGTGTTCACCCTGCCGGTGTTCACCCTGCCGGTGTTCACCCTGCTGGTGCTCACCCTGCCGGTGCTCATCCTGCCGGTGTTCACCCTGCCGGTGTTCACCCTGCCGGTGCTCATCCTGCCGGTGCTGTGTATACTTGTCTTCCCAACCCTTACAACCTGGACTGAGGACAATCTTCCTTGTTAATTGCCTGGTCAACTAGGATTGTTGCAGGTAGCGGCCCGCTAACGTACAGATACATCACAGCCTGGTTGATCTGTCACTTGAAGGAGGGAGTGGTTCAGTTTCCCCTTGAAAACTACAACACTTGTTCCTCCAATATTTCTGATATCTGCTGTGTCCTCAGTGGTCGTGTCCTCGCTGTGTCCTCAGTGGCCGTGTCCTCGCTGTGTCCTCAGTGGCCGTGTCCTCGCTGTGTCCTCAGTGGCCGTGTCCTCGCTGTGTCCTCAGTGGTTGTGTCCTCAGTGGTTGTGTCCTTGCTGTGTCCTCAGTGGTCGTGTCCTCGCTGTGTCCTCAGTGGTCGTGTCCTCGGTGGTCGCGTCCTCGGTGGTCGTGTCCTCGGTGGTCGCGTCCTCGGTGGTCGTGTCCTCGGTGGTCGTGTCCTCGGTGGTCGTGTCCTCGCTGGATGACACTCGTTCAGATTTTAGTATCGTCTACACAGGTTGATACAGTGCTATGATTTATGTCCGTGTCTGGTGGGTTTGAGAATGAGGCACAAGATGATGCCTGAAGGATGGTTGGATCAACACCCCCGAGGCCTCGTCTCCGACAAGGCCTCCCGGTGGAATGGAATGATCGACCAGGTTCTTACTGCTGGCCGCACGCAGTCCAACGTATGCCCAACTAGTGCATACGTTGGAACTTATTTTAGAAACTCGAGTTCCTTCTTCAAGACAGCCAGGGATTGTTGGTAATTCCCCTTCCTTATGATGGCAGGCTTTTCAAAAGCCTTGGGCCTCTTACACTTATTGTGTTCTCTCTCAGTGTGCGCATTCGTTAAATGTCAAAGATGTAAATATTTTTTTCAGAGATCCTACTAGTAATAAATACAGCCTAGTTGACCAGGTTAGCACCAGACGAGCCTGGTCTATGGCCGGGCTCTGGGAGTAGACTCTCGACACTCATCAGAGGTATGCTCACTGTATCTTGCATATCTGTCAATCCTCTTGCTTTCATAGTAAGTGCTTTCTATGTTCTTATTTGGGACCAATCCCTATAAGATTTTTCAGATGTAAATTATGATGTATCTTTATCGCCTGTGTTCCAAGAAGTACAGGTTGAGCGATTTCAAACCTTCCTAGTAATTTGGATGGTATATTCTGCAGATCTGCAATTTCGTCTGCCTTGAAAGATGCTGTTAGTGTACAGCAATATTCCAGCCTAGATAAAACAAGTGACTAAGAGTATCATCTTTGGCTTGGCATCCCTCGTTCTCAAAGTCCTCGTTATCCATCCTATAATTTTCGCGCAGTTTTAATAACAACACTGTTGTGGTCCTTTAAAATGAGGCCCTCCGAAGTTATCACATTACTTTTCCACTCTACTGAGTAGTTAGTAACTTTTTATTTCCTCAGTTTATTCACCGTAGTCTTTACACCAACTCCAAGGCTGAGGGACTGATCACCTCATCTTCTGTATATAGTTCTACTGTCTTAAATTATGTCCTAGAATTTGTATTGATAAAGCCACTGGAGGGCGAAACGTCTACATTAAAGATACCCAGATGTTGCATGTGTCTAATTTTCATCTGTCATTTCAGCAGAGCCTTCAACACCGGAGGGATGTGGGTGGTCTTACTGTTGTGTACAAGGCCTATATTGTCAAAGTACCACACTTGGCTCCACTCCGAGGACAGCGAGGAGTGAGCTTCTACACCACAAGACGGGCAGCCAGCAGTAACTTCACTCTGACTGTACCCTTCTCCAGAACATCACTATATCTGAGATCATTTATTCCTAGGATGACTCGAGTCTGGAACATGTTCGTACAGCATAATGATATCAACAAAGTAGATCGGGTGATCAAATTTAATTGCTGGCCCACAGATGGCTCCAACGTCATCCTGTTCCCTACTGGCATGTCTCATAACAATAAAAAGGCCTTTAAATGATCTGATGTGGGTAACAGCTCTTAGCTTGTAAATAAAGTTAGGAATCCTTAACCTGCCCTTGTAAAACCCTGTGTAAAAAAAAAAAGAGGGGGAAAGAGAGGGAGAGAGAGAGGAGAGAGAGAGGGGGTTTAAGAGAGCGATAGTAACAGGGCAGGAGAGAAAGATAGAGTCGTGGGTCGGAGGAAAAGCAGGTGACCCCCCCTCCCTCCACACGTCTCTCCCTCCCCCACGTTCCCTCATCCCCCCCCCGTCTCTGCTTGTACACAGGCTTACTCTCACGCACACATGCACGCACGCAAACCTCTCACAATCACTGGAGTGGAGGCACAGTCAGTAGCCTCCACTGTAGAACAACAGATATTAGTGCCAGCAAACAAAGCTCCCCTACATACCATCAATACGACGACATTTATCTTTGCAAATATACAGGGTCTAAAGCCATCAACAAACAAAATACCATCCATCAGTGGACTCCTCACAGAGTCAAATGCAAGTTTTGCGGCTTTCACAGAGACCCACATAAGGGATCACTCTGACGACGAAATATGAATCCCAGGTTATAACCTATTCAGATGCGACAGAGTAAACACGCAACACGGGGATGGGGAGGGGGTTGGCCTGTACGTCACAGAGTCTCTCATTTGCTCAGAACTACTAAACACCTCAAATGATGTAGTTGAAGTTTTGGCAATAAAGATTGAAAACCAAAACCTTGTCATTGTGGTTGTATACAAGCCTCGTGATGGAATTTCCCATCAACTTCAGTAACAGCTTTTGAAAATTGACCACTGACTGGAAGATCTCCCAACTCCTGCTGCTGGGTGATTTCAACTTAAGACAATTACTAAAATGGAGAATGTTGCAAATAATGTTGTAGCAGAGATAACCCCAGGAGGCAGCAGCACCTCAGATGAAAATTCACATACACATAAGGTATTAAATCTCTACAACAAATTCACCTTAAACCAGCAAATAATGGAGTCGACAAAACTGGAAAATACACTGGACCTCATCTTCACTAATAATAACGATCTGATACGAAATATAACAGTATCAAAGACAATACACTCAGATCACAACCAAACAAGAGGTACAGACATGTTTGCGCAGAGTTCCTGACCAGCGAAAGGTGATCAGTGGGATCAAATCAACCATGTCCTAAATGAAACAAGCTGGGAAGATGTCTTAAACACAGATCCGAACCTCTGCCTAGAAAGAATTAACTCTGTGACACTTGAGGTATGCTCAAGGCACATTTCTTTAAGAAAAGGGAAGAGATGATGTAAGCTAGAGAGAGACATGCTCCCCATACAGGCCAAGGCGAAGCATCACAGAGCTGCTGCTGCTGCAAGGGGCCAGTATATCTGAAATACGACAGGAGGCAATGGTCAGAGAAACAACAAATATCGAACTTAAGCTTAAGGAATCATACAGTAAACAAAAAACTCAGGAGAAATTTAAAGCCATAAATGAAATTGAAAGAAACCCAAAATATTTCTTTTCTTATGCCAATTCTAGGGCAAAAACAACATCCAATATTGGACCCCTGCTTAGATAAGATGGGACTTACAGAGATGACAGGAAAAAAGTGAGTGAGATAAGTCCCAGTATGACTGCGTTTAGTGAGCTGTTAAACAGATTAAGAGTCGACAATGTAAATGAATTTTTTATGACCGAGACTCAAAATTTGGTTAATTCAAAAATCTCTGATATTATCCTAACACCACAAGACACTGAAAAAGCAATAAATGGCATACCAATACACTGTCCCAGGCCCAGACTCGTGGAACGCCGTGTTTGCCAATAACTGCAAGAAACCCCTTTCACATGCCTTTAGCATTCTATGGAGACAGCTCACAGACACAGGGGTCATCCAACAGTCACTAAAAGCAACAGACAGCTCCGCTCCACAAAGGTGGCAGTAAAGCAAGTGCAAAGAATTACACATCGATAACACTAACGTCCCACACCATAAAAATCTTTGAAAGAGTTCTAAGAAGCAAGATCGTCACCTACTTAGATACCCATCAGTTACATAACCCAGGGCAACACGGGTTTTGAGCAGGTCGCTCCTGCCTGTCCCAACTACTGCACCACTATGATGCTCTGAGGACAAAGAAAATGCAGATGTAGTATACACAGACTTTGCGAAAGCCTTCGACATGTGCCACCATGGTGTGATAGCACACAAAATGCGTGATAAAGAAATAACGGGAAGAGTTGGTAGATGGATCTATAACGTCCTAGAAAATAGAACACAAACAGTAATAATAAACAGAGTAAAGTCAGAGGTGGCTACAGTGAAAAGCTCTGTTCCACAAGGCACAGTACTCGCCCCCATCCTGCTCCCCATCATCAAGTCTGACACAGATGTAACAGTGTCTTCCGTTGCAGACAACAGAATTTGAATGTCATCCATGGAAGACACAAGACTCCAGGTGGACATCAACCAAGTCTTTAAATGGGCGGCAGAAAACAATATTAAGTTCAACGAAGATAAATATCAATTACTTAGACATGGAAAACTCGAGGAAATTAAAACTATCGGAGAATAAAACCAATTCCAAAAGAGCGAAAAAATAACGTGAAGGACTTGGGAGTGATAATGTCAGAAGATCTCACTCTCAAAGACCACAACAATGTATCTACCGCATCTGCTAGGGAAATTATAGGATGGATAATGAGAACCTTCAAAACTAGGGATGCCAAGCCCATGATGATTCTCTTCAAATCGTTTCTCTCTATACTGGAATATTGCTGTACACTAACGGCTCCTTTCAAGGCAGTCAAAATTGCAGATCTGGAGAATGTAGAGAACTTTTACGGTACATTAAGTACGATAAAGCACCTAAATTACTGGGAATGGTTGAAGTCCCTTGATTTGTATTCCCTGGAACGCAGGCAAGAAAGATACATGATAATATACATCTGGAAAATCCTAGAGGAACTAGTCCCAAATTTGCACACGAAAATTACTCCCTACGAAAGCAAAAGAGTCGGCAGGAGATGCAACATTCCCCCAATGAAAAGCAGGAGCGCCATGAGTACACTGAGAGACAACACAATAAGTATCAGGGGCACAAGACTGTTCAACTGATTCACAGCATACATAAGGGAGGATTACCAATACATCAGTGGTTGTCTGCAAGAAGGCACCTAAAGTCAGTACTTGACCAGCCAGGCTGTGGTTCGTACGTCGGTCTGCGTGCGGCCAGCAGTAACAGCCTGGTCACATGTACTGGGGGAAGGGGTCATCCTCCATCACATGTACTGGAGGCGCATCCTCCATTTCTACTCTAAGGGTGGTGGTGGGCGCCCATATTCCAGGGTGGTGGTGGGCGTATCTAGGGTGGGCGGGCAGGGCGTGGGTGTGAGTGGCCTTCCCACGACCTCTTGTTCACGCACACCTTACCTCTTTATTCCCTTGAGCACGCCCTGCAACACCCACACCACACCCAGTACACCCACACCACATCCACTATACTCACACCACACCCACACCACATCCACTATACTCACACAACACCCACTACTCACACAATGCTCAACATTCCTTATGGCAAATTTAATACACAGTTCTAAGTATAGTTACGACAGAACTCATGAAAGTAGAAACCAGCAGTTGCAGTTGATGAGGCGGGGCCAGGAGCGAGTCCCCCCCCCCGGTGAGAGTATTGGTGTACCCCTCACAGCCTACCCTAAGGCCAATTATCATAGGACTATGTAGGCCAGGAACAGGTCGATTGTAATTAAGTCTAAGGAACCATGACTCGACCTTTGCGCACACAACTAGGTGAATACAGTTACACCTTGGGGATGAGTGGGCGGGGATGAGGGTGGGCAACACCCCCCGAGAACCACCCAAACACGGCCACCTGCTGGGGAAGAACATATGTAACACCACCGGAAGCAACATGTGCGACATCACCACCGGAAGCAACATGTGCGGCAACACCACCGGAAGCAACATGTGCGACAACACCACCGGAAGCAACATGTGCGACACCACCGGAAGCAACATGTGCGACAACACCACCAGAAGCAACATGTGCAACATCACCACCAGAAGCAACATGTGCGACATCACCACCAGAAGCAACATGTGCGGCAACACCACCAGAAGCAACATGTGCGGCAACACCACCAGAAGCAACATGTGCGGCAACACCACCAGAAGCAACATGTGCGACATCACCACCAGAAGCAACATGTGCGGCAACACCACCAGAAGCAACATGTGCGGCAACACCACCAGAAGCAACATGTGCGGCAACACCACCAGAAGCAACATGTGCGGCAACACCACCAGAAGCAACATGTGCGACATCACCACCAGAAGCAACATGTGCGGCAACACCACCAGAAGCAACATGTGCGGCAACACCACCAGAAGCAACATGCGGCAACACCACCAGAAGCAACATGTGCGGCAACACCACCAGAAGCAACATGTGCGGCAACACCACCAGAAGCAACATGTGCGGCAACACCACCGGAAGCAACATGTGCGGCAACACCACCGGAAGCAACATGTGCGGCAGCACCTCCGAAAGCAACATGTGCGGCAGCACCTCCGAAAGCAACATGTGCGGCACCCCCTCCGAAAGCAACATGTCGGCACACCACGAAGCAAATGCATACCACCACCGGAAGCAACATGTGCGGCACCACCACCGGAAGCAATATGTGCAGCACCACCAATGGAAGCAACATGTGCGGCACCACCACCGGAAGCAACATGTGCAATACCACCACCGGAAGCAACATGTGCGGCACCACCACCGGAAGCAATATGTGCAGCACCACCAATGGAAGCAACATGTGCGGCAACACCACCGGAAGCAACATGTGCGGCAACACCACCGGAAGCAACATGTGCGGCAACACCACCGGAAGCAACATGTGCGGCACCACCACCTGAAGCAATATGTGCGGCACCACCACCGGAAGCAATATGTGCAGCACCACCAGGAACATCAGTACACCACCTATATGCAGCACCATACCCAGGCTGGTGGTGCTGGACATCACCCCACATTCCATGGTGATGCACCAACTCGTTCTCCCCAACCTTTGACGGCCTTACTCCCCCCTTCACCCCCTCCTATCCTGAACTCCCCCCCCCTAGTTTGCTCATGATGTTGGTATCCCGTAGCTCGATTGGTAGCGCACTCAGCTCTCACACTGAGGCCCATGGTTCGATCCCCGGTACGGTTGGAAACATTAGGACGTGTTTCCATGTCACCTGTTGTCCATATTCACCCATCAGTAAGATAGGTACCTGGGTGTTAGTCGCCTGGTGTGGGTCGCATCCTGGGACAAAACTGACCTAATTTGCGGGAAATGCTCAGCATAACAAGGGACTTTCTATATAGTAGTATGTCATTGATGTCAGCTAGGCCTGTATACCTTGTACATGTACTTGTAGAAATAAAGATTATTATTATTTTCATAATTAATACCATGATGTTCAGGCTGACTCACCAGGCTGGTACAAGTCTGTATTTTCAGCCATGTAATGCTGATCCTATTACACAATCATGAGTCTGCATTTTGTATGTATGTACTCTTGGATACATAATGTATTCTATATTTCTCCCCTCTAGTCGCTGCTTTTCTTCTATATACAATTTTTGTTGTCTCGTTCTATATCTTCATAAAAATTTCATTTCTGTCGTCTATGGGATAGACCATCCTGATAGATGGTAATTCCCAAGTGATAGTAACTCCAGCCCTGCTGGCAAGAAATCTTTGAAGCTGTCTTAGCTCCTGTACCTTCCTCCCTACTTACCTACTTACCTACTTCCCTCCCTCCCTCCCCTCCATACCTACCTACCTACCTTCCTTCCTCCCTCCCTCCATACCTACCTACCTTCCTTCCTCCCTCCCTCCATACCTACCTACCTTCCTTCCTCCCTCCCTCCATACCTACCTACCTACCTTCCTCCCTCCATCCATACCTACCTACCTTCCTCCCTCCATCCTTCAGGATAGGCGAGTCTTGGAGGATTGTTCTCCTGTAGATGACTGCGATGGAAAATTAAGAAACAAGTGCGGTATAATGCAGTCCTTTATTGAGTACGTTTCGCCCACACAGTGGACTGCTTGTACTGCACTAGTTGTTGGTCGTTCCCTTCACTCATTCTCTAGAACCAAGCCAAGCCAAGCCAAGCCAAGCCCTAGCAAGGAATGCCCACAGGTCACCCCCCCTCCCCCAGCATGGAATTCCCCCCACCCCAGCAACTCTTGGCACAGACGGAAAGTTCACAGGAGAATACCAATATACCTTTGTGTCTGATGGTGAGCATATTAAGAGCGAGGAGGACTGACCACAAAACTTCCATAAGAGGATCTTTAATACTCCCACCAACCCTATGTGTACGTTAACCACACAACATATTATACGTCTTTATCACCCTCTCTCTGAAGCCAAGACAAAGACTCGTACACTCTTACAGGGTCTTAAACGAGTTCATTATCCTTCTTTAACAATACACTTAGAGGGTCTTAAACGAGTTTATTATCCTTCTTTAAAAAGACACTTAGAGGGTCTAAAACGAGTTCATTATCCTTCTTTAACAATACACTTACAGGGTCTTAAACGAGTTCATTATCCTTCTTTAACAATACACTTACAGGGTCTTAAACGATATCATTATCCTTCTTTAACAATACACTTACAGGGTTTTAAAACGAGTTCATCTTTCTTTAAACCTAAGACAAGGACTTTTAGACCTTTAATGAGTTTCGAGTCTTTCTATTCCCGGAGCACCGGCCATGGGCCAGGCTCTTCTGGTGCTAGCCTCTTCAACCAGGTTGTTGCTGCTGGAGGTCCGCTCATAGTAGAGATACGTTATTTCACTATTCTGTACCCTATAACCTTCTATTACAAAAACTATTACAATATCACATTTTAATCTTCTAAAGTACAAAGTCTTCTAATTATGAAGCGGAAAAACTAAACAAGATTTCAAAAAATAATAATATTCTGTATAAATTCTACAAACAGTATTAAATATTCAACGACATTTAATATTTTTTTTTATATTACTTTGGCCTGGTATGTGTCTAGGCTTTTACCATACGTACTTTTCGTATTTAAGGGGAATTCCCAAGAGAAGGTTCCGTTTGAGACCGTGATACGTAGAGGGAGGAGGGTGATACGTAGAGGGAGGGGGTGATACGTAGAGGAGGGGTGATACGTAGAGGAAGGGGGGTGATACGTAGAGGGAGGGGGTGATACGTAGAGAGAGGGGGGTGATACGTAGAGGGAGGGGGGTGATACCTCCTAGGGATCGACTAGAGGATGCCAAACAGGTGGAAATCCTTGACTTGGCAACTTCCTCAAAGGAAGTTCCTCACCAGCTGGGCTCTGGTGCCTGCGATGACATGCGAGCTAACTGCTAGTACCAACAGCCTGACTGGCCAGGCTTGATCCGTGAACAGGCAGTGGTCGAGATGATCCCGGAACCACCACCACCGTCGTCACCCATTAACAAAAACTATCACCACCACCAACGTCACCTACACCCTCCACCACTAACACTACCACCATCACCTACATCCTCCATCAATACAATCATCAGTATTTCCTTATCTAAGCACCACCACCACAATCAGGTACTATCACTTGAATACAATATCTAAGACTATCTTATCTTCCTAAGACGTGTACATCTTGTACACTGAGAGACTATCTTCGTCTATATCAGCAAAACCCCCACCACCACTGCCAACAGTAACAGCACAACCAGTACTAGTAGTAGTAGTACTAGTAGTTGTTAGTAACGGCAGTTCCAGTAGAAATAGTATCAATAGCTCCACTAGCAATGGCAACATTAGCAGTAATAACATCAGCATCTGTCTACAGCACCACCTCTCACCTGGACCTGTCTACAGCACCACCTCTCACCTGGACCTGTCTACAGCACCACCTCTCACCTGGACCTGTCTTCAGCACCACCTCTCACCTGGACCTGTCTTCAGCACCACCTCTCACCTGGACCTGTCTACAGCACCACCTCTCACCTGGACCTGTCTACAGCACCACCTCTCACCTGGACCTGTCTTCAGCACCACCTCTCACCTGGACCTGTCTTCAGCACCACCTCTCACCTGGACCTGTCTCAGCACCACCTCTCACCTGGACCTGTCTACAGCACCACCTCTCACCTGGACCTGTCTACAGCACCACCTCTCACCTGGACCTGTCTACAGCACCACCTCTCACCTGGACCTGTCTACAGCACCACCTCTCACCTGGACCTGTCTACAGCACCACCTCTCACCTGGGCCTGTCTACAGCACCACCTCTCACCTGGGCCTGTCTACAGCACCACCTCTCACCTGGACCTGCCTTCAGCACCACCCCTCACCTGGACCTGCCTTCAGTATCACCTCTCACCTGGACCTGCCTTCAGCTCCACCCCTTACCTAGACCTGCCTTCAGCACCACCTCTCACATGGACCTGTCTACAGCACCACCTCTCACATGGACCTGTCTACAGCACCACCTCTCACCTGGACCTGCCTTCAGCACCACCCCTCACCTGGACCTGCCTTCAGCACCACCCCTCACCTGGACCTTCCTTCAGCACCACCCCTCACCTGGACCTGCCTTCAGCACCACCCCTCACCTGGACCTGCCTTCAGCACCACCCCTCACCTGGACCTGCCTTCAGCATAACCCCTCACCTGGACCTGCCTTCAGCACCACCCCTCACCTGGACCTGCCTTCAGCACCTTCCCTCACCTGGACCTGCCTTCAGCACCTCCCCTCACCTGGACCTGCCTTCAGCACCACCTCTCACCTGGACCAGCCTTCAGTACCACCCCTTACCTGGACCTGCATTCAGCACCACCCCTCACCTGGACCTGCTTTCAGCACCACCCCTCACCTGGACCTGCCTTCAGCACCACCTCTCACCTGGACAAGCCTTCAGTACCACCTCTCACCTGGACCTGCCTTCAGCACCACCCCTCACCTGGACCTGCCTTCAGTATCACCTCTCGCCTGGACCTGCCTTCAGCTCCACACCTTACCTGGACCTGCCTTCAGCACCACCCCTCACCTGGACCTGCCTTCAGCTCCATCTCTCACCTGAAACAAGAAACAATCAACTGTAGTTGTTATATATTACAAATAGACAAAAATTATTTACGTTTATCTATATAAATATCGATCCAGCAACACTTCCCAGCACAGGTACCCTCCCCAGCATGGTATAACAGCACACGTAATCTCCCCTGCATGGTATAACATCACATGTAACCTCCCCACCATGGTATAACAGCACATGTAACCTCCCCACCATGGTATAACAGCACATGTAACCTCCCCAGCATGGTATAACAGCACATGTAACCTCCCCAGAATGGTATAACAGCACATGTAACCTCCCCAGCATGGTATAACAGCACATGCAACCTCCCCAGCATGGTATAACAGCACATGTAACCTCCCCAGAATGGTATAACAGCACATGTAACCTCCCCAGAATGGTATAACAGCACATGTAACCTCCCCAGCATGGTATAACAGCACATGCAACCTCCCCAGCATGGTATAACAGCACATGTAACCTCCCCAACATGGTATAACAGCACATGTAAGCTTCCCAGAATGGTATAACAGCACATCTAACCTCCCCAGCATGGTATAACAGCACATGTAACCTCCCCAGCATGGTATAACAGCACATGTAACCTCCCCAACATGGTATAAACGCACATGTAACCTCCCCAACATGGTATAAACGCACATGTAACCTCCCCAGCATGGTATAACAGCACATGTAAGCTTCCCAGCATGGTATAACAGCACATGTAACCTCCCAACATGGTATAACAGCACATGTAACCTCCCCAACATGGTATAACAGCACATGTAACCTCCCCAACATGGTATAACAGCACATGTAAGCTTCCCAGCATGGTATAACAGCACATGTAAGCTTCCCAGAATGGTATAACAGCACATGTAACCTCCCCAGCATGGTATAACAGCACATGTAACCTCCCCAGCATGGTATAACAGCACATGCAACCTCCCCACCATGGTATAACAGCACATCTAACCTCCCCACCATGGTATAACAGCACACACAACCTCCCCAGCATGGTATAACAGCACATCTAACCTCCCCAGCATGGTATAACAGCACATCTAACCTCCCCAGCATGGTATAACAGCACATCTAACCTCCCCAGCATGGTATAACAGCACATGTAACCTCCCCAGGATGATATAACAGCACATGTAACCTACCCAGCATGGTATAACAGCACATGCCTGTCACAGCAGCTGAACCATTATGACAGAATTACGGAGGCACTGGAAAACGACCAAAAGACAGATGTGATTTACACAGATTTTGCAAAGGCTTTTGACATATGTGATGATGGAGTGATAGCGCACAAAATAAGGGCCATAGGCATTACAGGGAAGGTAGACAGATGGATTTTCGGGTTCCTAACACACAGAACGATCCAGCATCAGCGAGGTCAAAACTCAGTGCCCCAAGGCACTGTCCTGGCACCTCTGCTGTTTCTCATCCTCATAGCAGACATAGATAAAAAAACCGGCACACTTTTGTATCATCATTTGCAGATGACACTAAAATAAGCATGAAAGTCACTACGGTAGAGGACACTGAAAAATTACAGGAGGACATAAGCAGGGTCTTCCAATGGGCAGTGGAGAACAACATGACGTTCAATGGTGATAAGTTTCAGCTGCTTAGGTATGGAAAAAATGAAGAACTCAAAAGGAACACAATATACAAAACGCAAGAGGGTCACCACATAGAACGAAAGGAACACGTAAAAGACCTGGGAATAAACATGCCAGCTGACCTTTCTATTAAAGACCATAACAAGACAAAGATCACGACAGCCAGGAAGATGACGGGGTGGGTATTGAGAACTTTCAAAACAAGGAAAATAATGCCGATGGTGACACTATTCAAATCGCTAGTGCTCCCTCATTTAGAATACTGCTCAGTGCTGACGGCCCCGTTCAGGGTAGGAGAAATATCAGAGCTGGAACAAATACAGAGATCGTTTACGGCTCACATTGAGCCAGTGAAACATCTAAATTATTAGGAACTCCAAGTCTTGAACATGTACTCATTGGAGCGGAGGAGAGAGAGATACATGATAATATATACCTTAGCTCAGTGGTGACGTGTACTTAGCTCAGCGAGGACGTGTCTAGTGTACTCTCTGTGGACTGAACCATCTTTGCTCTGTGAAGACTTTTCTACTGTGCTTCCGTTCTTAGCTACCTGAGATTGGATGATGGTTTCCCTCGACTACGAGCAGCTATATCTCCAACTTAAGGCGGAATTAACGGAAGCTAGAAGAGAAATTCAACGTTTGAAGGGTATATGCAAGGATTATCCCCGGAACAATGTCGCCGATGATCAGACCAACGAATGGATGCTAGTCGGATCTGAAGGGACGAAGCTGAAGTTGAAGAAGGTCCAGGACACTGCTGTGAAAACCAGCAACTCTTTTTCCTTGTTATCAGACGAATGTGAAGACATCCCAGCGAAGACCATCTCTACAAAGACCGTCGAGAACGTCATGCACACCGCCAGTCGAGGTAAGAACATTGTTTTAGTTGGGGATAGTCAGATTAAGTTTATGGATAGGGAATTTTGTCTTAAGGATAGGAATAGGAGGCAGAGGGTGTGTTATCCTGGGGGTGGGATGAAGGATATTGTTAGCCGTCTGGACGACATCATGAGAGGTAATGGGAGCAATCCTATTATCTGTCTCAGTGCTGGAGGCAACGATGTTGGCAGACGTAGGAGTGAGGAGCTGATTAGCAGCTATAGGTCAGCAATAGACAGAATTAGGAAGAAGGGTGGGAACCCTGTCATATGTGGTATTTTGCCAAGGAGAGGAGTTGGAAATGAATGGTTGTCCAGGGCAATTGGTGTCAATTGCTGGCTGGACAAATACTGTAAGGAAAATGCAGTAACATTCATTGACAACTGAGAAGTGGTCAGATAACATCTCCATCTGTCAAGTAAATATTACTCAAAGAGCAATAGTCAAGTGTGATGATCTCTGTTACTCAAGGTAGAGCTCTGTTGCTCAAGGTAGAGCTCTGTTGCTCAAGGCAGAGCTCTGTTGTTCAAGGCAGAGCTCTGTTGTTCAAGGCAGAGCTCTGTTGCTCAAGGCAGAGCTCTGTTGCTCAAGGCAGAGCTCTGTTGTTCAAGGCAGAGCTCTGTTGCTCAAGGCAGAGCTCTGTTGCTCAAGGTAGAGCTCTGTTGCTCAAGGCATAATACTCGCCTACTTTTCTTAGGTTCGATTTAGTAATTTACTGAATCTACCCTGATGGGTTGAACTTGGTAAACAGAAACATTTACCAGAACCACTGATGGAACCCTGGCAAGGAGGAAGGAGTATGACGAATGATGGAAAGGGGGCAGAAGTATGTGTGGAGAGTAGGGGTGGAGAGTATGGTAGGATTGGAAGAAGAGAGGATAAAGTGACCCGACCCCTTCTGATTTTTACTTGGTAATGGGGGGTGGGGGTTCACATCTCATGTCAACATGAAATTCTAAAATGCCTTAACAAGAAGCGTGTAAAACAGGGGGGGGGGTAATCTTTAGCACGTACCCGGCACCCCTGTGCCCAGCACTCCTATATATAAACACACGCAGGGTATCTGCATGCATGCTGGTGAGGTAGGTGTGTGTGGGTATGACTTTTTCCATAAAGTGAAATTCCTTGTGGTGAAAGGTCACAGGTCTCGACTCCGGAAGCTCTCGGCCGCAATAACATCACCAGTTGAAGATTAAGACACATGTACAACAGTTGGGTATCTTTACTGATGAAACGTTTCGCCCACACAGTAGGCTTCTTCAGTCAAATACAGAGGCAGCAGGTGTAGTAGTGAAATAAAGATGTTGTAATCAGTCCACCAACCTTGTAGAAACAGTATTTGAGGTGGTCCAGCACTATGTAAACAAGGTGGTCCAGCACTATGTAAACAAGGTGGTCCAGCACTATGTAAACAAGGTGGTCCAGCACTATGTAAACAACGTCCACCAAAACGAATGTAGGAAAAGCGATATTTTAAACAAGGCCAGGTTTCAGTTACTATGCAATGGGAAAAACGAAGGAAAAATCATAGCAACAGACTGCAACACACTTATGAAATCACTGGACCAGTCACAGGGAGTGATGATGGAAGACCACCCCGTCAAGGAACACCAGTGTTACTATCACAACAAGGAAAATAAGAGAGTGCATGACAACAATCTTATAAACAAGTACTTTGTACTCTCTAGACCAGAAAATTGCTACATACTAACCCCTCCTTTAAGACAGGCGAAATTACAGATCTGGAGAATATATAGAGAGCTTTCATTGGCAGTATAAATTACACCACCTAAATTATTGCCGATGACTTAAGTCCCTCTAGTTCTAGTCCCTGGAATACAGGTGAAGAGGATATGCTTGTGATATGCTTGTGATATACCTGTTGAACCACTATGATGGGTAGTTGAACAGGGACGCAACGAAGATGATAGTGCATGTAGCCCTTGCCGGTAGGCTGTTGCAGCTAGCGGCCCATATAAGCCACCACATCCTGGTTTATCTGGCACCTGACGGACGTATTAAACCAGTGTCATCTTGAAGACGTCTACATTTGTTCCGGAAATGCTTCTGACATCTGCTGGTCCACAGAGGTTGACCCAGTGTTCTCTTACTGTGTTCCCTCTTACTGTCCTGTGATATACCTGTTTCGAGAGTTTTAATACACGGGTAAAGCCTGGCCATGGACCATGCTTGACTGTTCAATTAAGCTGTTGCTGCTGGTGACCCGCTGGCCCACACAGCCTGATTGATCCGGCACTTGCTGGAGATACAGCTCACGTTTCCTCTTGAAGACTTCTACGTATATTCAGCCAGTTTTTCTGATATCTTCTGGCAAGATGTTGATCTAAGCCCACGGATGTTGATACAATATTCTCTTACTGTGCCCACGGCGACCTTATTTTTAACTGGGTGTATGCTACACCTCCCATATCTATCACTCCAGCATGTATATATTATCGTGCATTTGTCTTCCGCTCCAGAGTACAAACACAAAACTTCTATGTAAGTAGTAATTAAAGGACCAAACTTTCTAATATCTCCCAGGTGTAAATTATCACGTATCTATCATCATCATCGCATCAGAAAGTAAAATGTAAGTTAGGTAAAAGGACACAAATGCAACTAATGTGACATTTTATTGTGGCAACGTTTCGCTCTCCAGGAGCTTTCTCAAGCCGTTACAAACAATACATGGACACACAGGGTATACATAGGCTCAGAGTGAGGTGTAACACTAGTGATGGTAGTAGTAATAATACAATAAGGTAGAACAATCAACTGGCACATGAGTAAAAGTTTATAAAAGCTATTACTTGGGTAGCATAAAAATAAGCTAGACAAATATTGGTGGTTGGATTTGAGAAGGTCTTTTTCAGTGTTCCTCCTCTGTAATGTGCTTGTGTAGTATTAGCAGGAGTTTGGTAGGGTTTACTGTTTTCAGGAGGATTCTTGCTAAGACTCAGAGATGGTGAAGCTGCCTTTGTTTTGTATTAGAAACAGCGATTACTGCTGATTCAAGGCACTTGCGTCTGCGAAAATTAGCTTCTTTGATTACTAGTCGGGCGTCTCTGAATTTCATGAGATGATTGGTGGAATTTAGGTGTTGTACACAGGCGTTGTTCAGGTTATCGTTCCTACATGCATTAATGTTTTCATTGAGGCGTGTTTCGAGGTTTCTTGCTGTTTCTCCTACATAAATCCTGTCGCAGCCTCCACAGGGTATAGTGTAAACCCCTGCGTTGACTGGTTCATGGCTTGGATTTTGTCCTTGTTAGATCCTTTATTGAAGTACTGGAAGCGATGGCGACTCTAGTGTTAGCTTGTGCAAGTACTTTAGAAATGTTGGATGCAACCTGGCTGTTGGGAAGAATTATAACTTTGTTAGGAGTGGTGTTGACGCGTGGAGAATTAATGATCTGAAGAGCTCTTTTCTTGCAATCTTTGATGAAAAAGGAAGGAAAATGTAAATCATTGAAAGTTTGGTGAATGTATGTACATTCCTCGTCAAGAAACTCAGGACTACAAATTCGGTATTACGCTCTTAGGAAAAATCCGATGATGATGCCTCTTTTGGTCTTAGTATCTTGACTGGAATAGAAGTGTGTGAGATCATTTTTATTTGTAGGTTTCCGGTAAACTTGAAATCTTCGATTATCTACGTTGTGAATAAGGACGTCTAGAAAAGGCAGCTTGTCACTGGACTCTTCTACTGTAAACTGGATCGTCGGTTCAACTGTTCTCCTTTGTCATACACTACAGTCCATATATCTCCCCTTCCCTCCACCATCCACCCCTTCCCTCCACCATCCACCCCTTCCCTCCACCCATCCATCCCTTCCCTCAGGTACATGGCCCTCCCTCCACCTCACACCCCTTCCAGCGGTCACGATGGGTCGCCGAGGTCAACATAGATGGTCAGAGATAATACGTGAGGGAGGGAGAGAGAGAGCAAGCAGGAGAGAAGTGTGATGGAATCACAAAGGAATACACCAACACCCACTTACATCAGGTCCAGCTGGAGGGAACAATGATGGAACATTACATCAGGTCCAGCTGGAGGGAACAATGATGGAACATTACATCAGGTCCAGCTGGAGGGAACAATGATGGAACATTACATCAGGTCCAGCTGGAGGAACAATGATGGAACATTACATCAGGTCCAGCTGGAGGGAACAATGATGGAACATTACATCAGGTCCAGCTGGAGGGAACAATGATGGAACATTACATCAGGTCCAGCTGGAGGGAACAATGATGGAACATTACATCAGGTCCAGCTGGAGGGAACAATGATGGAACATTACATCAGGTCCAGCTGGAGGGAACAATGATGGAACATTACATCAGGTCCAGCTGAAGGGAACAATGATGGAACATTACATCAGGTCCAGCTGGAGGGAACAATGATGGAACATTACATCAGGTCCAGCGGGAGGGAACAATGATGGAACATTACATCAGGTCCAGCTGGAGGGAACAATGATGGAACATTACATCAGGTCCAGCTGGAGGGAACAATGATGGAACATTACATCAGGTCCAGCTGGAGGGAACAATGATGGAACATTACATCAGGTCCAGCTGGAGGGAACAATGATGGAACAATACCAGGGCCAGCTGGAGGGAACAATGATGGAACATTACATCAAGTCCATCTGGAGGGAACAATACCAGGTCCAGCTGGAGGGAACAATGATGGAACATTATCAGTCCATGGGGAACAATCAGCCAGCTGGAGGGAACAATGATGGAACAATACCAGGCCAGCTGGAGGGAACAATGATGGAACAATACCAGGGCCAGCTGGAGGGAACAATGATGGAACAATACCAGGGCCAGCTGGAGGGAACAATGATGGAACAATACCAGGGCCAGCTGGAGGGAACAATGATGGAACAATACCAGGGCCAGCTGGAGGGAACAATGATGAACAATACCAGGGCCAGCTGGAGGAACAATGATGGACAATCCAGGCCAGCTGGAGGGAACAATACCAGGGCCAGCTGGAGGGAACAATACCAGGGCCAGCTGGAGGGAACAATGATGGAATACCAGGGCCAGCTGGAGGGAACAATGATGGAATACCAGGGCCAGCTGGAGGGAACAATGATGGAACAATACCAGGACCAGCTGGAGGGAACAATGATGGAACAATACCAGGGCCAGCTGGAGGGAACAATGATGGAACAATACCAGGGCCAGCTGGAGGGAACAATGATGGAACAATACCAGGGCCAGCTGGAGGGAAAAATGATGGAACAATACTAGGTCCAGCTGGAGGGAACAATGATGGAACAATACCAGGGCCAGCTGGAGGGAACAATGATGGAACAATACTAGGTCCAGCTGGAGGGAACAATGATGGAACATTACATCAGGTCCAGCTGGAGGGAACAATGATGGAACAATACCAGGACCAGCTGGAGGGAACAATGATGGAACAATCACTATATATTATTGTCAAATTCACGGGGAAGCGCTATACCCGTAGGAGTCACTAAAACCCCCGGGAGTGGGTGGCAATCAGGTTTGATCCGAGGAAGGGAAAGCTAGCTCCATTTCCTTGGATCGCCATGAAAGAGTCTGGGCAATACTTTTTTTTATACATTTGTAAAAAAAAAAAAAACGAAAACAGGTTATCAAATTAAAAAAAAAAAAGTTTTTGTTAAAATTTTCAGTAATAGTTATTAAAAAAAAGGTCTTTAAAAAAATAAACCGACTTTTCAAAAACTTTTTTTTTTTCCACAATTTCAAAAAACTGGGGTTTTTCAGACTACAAAAATAAATGCTTTTATCCATATTAAATTCTGTGGGGAAGGGGGGTTGAACTGGACCAGGACCAGGTCAAGAACCAGAACCAGGTCAAGAACCAGGCCTCCCGGTGCCTGACCTGACCTGCCTTTCATTATATGCAACTGTAATCACCCAGTTACAGTGTCTACGTTAAAAGTGACCAGGTTATCAAGAGGGGCCGCCTGGTCTGGGACACTCCCGCAAGGGCTGGTACCCTACTACCCTCCCCCAGGGGCTGGGACACTCCCGCGGGGGGCTGCGACCCCCAGATCTTACTACAACTAATATACAGGTAATTACCACCTCTCCCCCCTACTAGTACACAGGTATGAGTTCCTTCCCCTCTCTCGTATATGGAATAAGTTCCTCCCCTCCCTCGTACACGGAATAAGTTCCTCCCCTCCCTCGTACACGGAATAAGTTCCTCCCCTCCCTCGTACACGGAATAAGTTCCTCCCCTCCCTCGTACACGGAATAAGTTCCTCCCCTCCCTCGTACACGGAATAAGTTCCTCCCCTCCCTCGTACACGGAATAAGTTCCTCACGATAAGTCCTCCCTCGTACACGGAATAAGTTCCTCCCTCCTCGTACACGGAATAAGTTCCTCCCCTCCCTCGTACACGGAATAAGTTCCTCCCCTCCCTCGTACACGGAATAAGTTCCTCCCCTCCCTCGTACACGGAATAAGTTCCTCCCCTCCCTCGTACACGGAATAAGTTCCTCCCCTCCCTCGTACACGGAATAAGTTCCTCCCCTCACTCGTACACGGAATAAGTTCCTCCCCTCACTCGTACACGGAATAAGTTCCTCCCCTCCCTCGTACACGGAATAAGTTCCTCCCCTCCCTCGTACACGGAATGAGACGCAACGACATACATGGTCAGTCGTGCTTGAAGATAGCTGGCTTTCTAACACGCATTACCCCCCTCCCCCGACCACAATAAGCACCCCCACCTCCCTACTACCTGTTCCTACCAACTCTACTGCTACCCTCTCCTACCACACCACCTTCCTACCACAACTACCATTACCTGTTTCTACTAACACTACTGTTACCCCTTTCCTACCACACCACCTTCCTACCACAAGTACCATTACCTGTTTCTAGTAACACTACTGCTACCTTCTCCTACCACAATTACCCCCATCACCTCTCTACCACCACTCCTCCCTGATACCATAAATATTGACATCCATTTCTGATACAACGATCACCCCCATATCACAAGCACCGCTATGTAAAGACCCTATAAGAGTGCAGACATAGCTCCTTTATATAAACAGTAGAGTGCCAGCCAAAAATTGCAGAGAAGTGCCATAAGATACCACACCGTGACAGAGTAGATAAATGGTTCAGAGAACCGACAAGTTGATAAATTAGACATGTGGAAAAGTTTCGCCACAGTGGCTTCATCAGTCCAATACAGAGAAGATTGGTTGAAGATCAGAAGGAGTTTGAGGTAATCAGTCCCTCAGCTTGCAGCTGATGTGATCAGTCCATTAATCAACACTGATGGACTGATTACATCGAGGGACTGATTTCTTTAAACTCCTTCTGGAGCTTGAGGTAATCAGTACACAGGGTAATCAGTACTAAAGGTAATCAGTACAAAATCTCAGTACCCCAAGGCACTGTCCTGGCGCCTCTTCTGTTTATCCTCACAGCGGACATACATAAACACTCTAGCCACTTATGTATCATTTGCAGCTAACACCGAAATAAGCATGACAATCACCTCTGCAGAAGACAAGGAAAAACTGCAAGAAAGTGTAAATGTTGGGCCTAATAAGCCGAATCGTCCAGTTTGGTCTGTTTAGCAAGGGTTCACTTTGCCGAATAAGCTGAATAAATTTTTTTGTCATAAATTAGAGGAAATCGATCTTAGCATAACGAAAAATATATATGTAGCATATATTTAAAGTAATATTAAATATATATTTAGGTTGACCATTGATAGATATAACAGAATTCAGCTAAAAAAAAGTGTGTCAATTTTAGGGAGGTTAGGTGAGGTTTCTATGTTAGGTTAGGTTAGGCTAGGTGAGGTTTCTGTTAGTTATGGTCCAAAAATAAAAATCTGTTATATCACTGTCGCTGAAAATAAATTAAATTTTTATGGAAGTTGAGTAACTTTGGATTATTTAGTACGATATAAACAGTGTTCCAGTGGGCAGCGAAGATCATGACGTTCAACAGTGACAAGTTCCAACTACTTAGACAACACTGTATCAAAGACAAGAAGATTCCTGGGTTAGTACGACAGGAACATGTCAGGGACCTGTGTGAAATGTCAGCTGATATCTTTATCAAAGACAAGACAAATATTACGCAAGTCAGTAAACTGACAGCTTGGATAATGAGAATTTTCAAAACAAGGGAAATAGTGCCAATGGTAGGTAGTGGTACTTGTGGTAGGAAGGTTGTGTTGTAATTGTGGTAGGAAGGTTGTGTGGTACTTTTGGTAGGAAGGTTGTGTGGTACTTTTGGTAGGAAGGTTGTGTGGTAATTGTGGTAGGAAGGTTATGTGGTAATTGTGGTAGGAAGGTTATGTGGTAATTGTGGTAGGAAGGTTATGTGGTAGTTGTGGTAGGGAGGTTGTGTGGTAATTTTGGTAGGGAGGTTGTGTGGTAGGTAGGTTGTGTGGTAATTGTGGTAGGGAGGTTGTGTGGTAGGAAGGTTGTGTGGTAGTTGTGGTAGGGAGGTTGTGTGGTAGTTGTGGTAGGGAGGTTGTGTGGTAGTTGTGGTAGGGAGGTTGTGTGGTAGTTGTGGTAGGGAGGTTGTGTGGTAGTTGTGGTAGGGAGGTTGTGTGGTAGTTGTGGTAGGAGAAGGTAGCAGTAGTGCCATTGGTGGCACTATTCGAAGTTCTTGCATTCTCTCGTTAAGAATGTTGTTCAGTGTTGACGGCCCCGTTCAGGGCAGGAGAGACCAGAGCTGGAACAGATACACACATCATTTACAGTCTGCGTAGAGCAAATAAAGCATTTAAATAATCATAAACGCCTCAACGTCCTAAATACGCACTCACTGGAGCGAAGGAGAGAGAGATAGATACATGATAATATGTACGTGGAAAGTACTTGGGGTCCTTGTCCCAAATCTGCACACTGCCATAACATACTGGAGTGAGAGACATGGAAGTGTAAAATAAACCCAGTGAAAAATATGTGTGCAGTGAGCACATTATTATTATATTAACGTTTCAACATCTCACCAGAAGACATCAGCACCACTGCTGGCACAAGTGCCTCCACCAAGTGCCAGATCAACCAGGCTGTAAGAGGACAAGTGGGTGAGCTGGCCGCCAGCAACAACAGCCCGGTTGACCAGACAAGCTTGGCCCAGGGCCGGGTTACTGGAGTAAGAAAACCCCTCGAAACACATCAAAGGTATATCAAGGGTAACAAGACTGGATCGTAGACCGAACCACTGGGGGAGCAAGTTCCCAGGAACTCCACAATGATCACGAGGACTCAACGCTCAAATAGACTCAAACAACGCTCTCAGGGACTCAAACAACGCTCCCAGGGACTCAACGCTTAAAAAGACTCAACGCTCCCAGGGACTCACAAAACAAATAGCCGTGCAGGCGGACACTAAAGTCTGCCGTTTTCAAAATGTATTTTGCATTTTATTGCCAACCATGACGTGTTAGCGTCGCTTCATTTTCTGTATGAAAGAACTTGACCAGCACCAGAGAATATAACTATGCTCTTCCCTGAGTACCTGTGACATACCGGTGACTGCTTTCCAGTGTTTTCCTACCCTCGCAGACCTGCCAGAGGCCAGCTTTCCTTGTTTCTTGATCAACCAGGCTATTGCTATTGCCTGCTCTCACAAAGAGCATTTGCGTCTGATGATTAGGGCCAGGAAGCTAAGAAGCGTGTATAAAGGCATGTAATAGAAACGAAACTATTACGACATGGTCTTTGATGCACTGTAAGACATGCTAAATGCTTACGAGTACACTACGATCTCGACGAGTGTTAGAGGTCCTCGACTCTTCAACGTTATCCATCCATGCATAAGAGGAATTAACACCAAACCTCTGGCTGTCTTCAAGGGAGCGCTGGACAAGCTTCTCGAATCAGTGCCTGACCAGCAGTGCTGTGGTTCGCACGTTCAACTGAGTGCGGCCAGCATTAACAGCCTAGTTTATCAGACCATGACCCTTCAGGTGGTCTGGATACCCAGATGTTGCGGATATGTCTGATTCTTCACCTTAAGTCAGTACTCTATAGCAATGACGTTTTGTTACTGCTGTATACTGACAACGACCTTCAAGACAGTCGAGACTGATGAACTAGAGAAGTAGAGAGCACGTTCAAAGACGGAAGAAATTCAATCCAACATATGAACTACTGGGAACGTTTTAAGTCCTTTGCATTGTACTACTTGGAATGTAGGCGAGAAAGGTACATTATAATTTACACTGAAAAATCCAAGAGGGACTGGTCCCAAACCTGCACACCGAAATAATTCCATATGACAGCAAGAGCAAAATATCTCCAATTTAAAAACAGGGGCGCGGCGAGTACACTACAAGAGAGCTCGGTAAGTGTAAGAGGACCTCGACTTTTCAACACCCTCGCTTTGTATATAAGAGGAACTACCAACAAATCCTTCAAGAGGAAAATTAAATTTCTCAAATAGGTTCGTAATCAACCGGGATGTGGTGCATACGTAGGCCTGCATGCGACTCCCACCAATAGCCTGGCTGATCATGCCAGACACCGGGAGGCCTGGTCTGGGACTCCAGGTACAGACGTAGTCCCCGTCTCCTAGAATCCCTGCTCCCTATTAGTCGGAAATACAGTATACAACGATGCAACTAAATATTTATTTATATTAGCGAACTGGCACCTACACAACACTGAAAGCAATTCGAACCTTTCACGATATACCATACCCTTGATGAGTTTCGAGAGTTTTTCTACTCCCGGAGCCCGGCCATGGGCCAGGCTCGTCTGGTGCTTGCCTGCTCAACCAGCATGGAAAATTTGAATATAAATAGAATTTTGTAATATATATGTCATCTAGCGTGTCCGTGAGAGACACACAAGACCAACACTCCTGGAAGAGTCCAAGACCAACACTCCTGGAAGAGTCCAAGACCAACACTCCTGGAAGAGTCCAAGACCAACACTCCTGGAAGAGTCCAAGACCAACACTCCTGGAAGAGTCCAAGACCAACACTCCTGGAAGAGTCCAAGACCAACACTCCTGGAAGAGTCCAAGACCAACACTCCTGGAAGAGTCCAAGACCAACACTCCTGGAAGAGTCCAAGACCAACACTCCTGGAAGGTCCAAGACCAACACTCTGGAAGAGTCCAAGACCAACACTCCTGGAAGAGTCCAAGACCAACACTCCTGGAAGAGTCCAAGACCAACACTCCTGGAAGAGTCCAAGACCAACACTCCTGGAAGAGTCCAAGACCAACACTCCTGGAAGAGTCCAAGACCAACACTCCTGGAAGAGTCCAAGACCAACACTCCTGGAAGAGTCCAAGACCAACACTCCTGGAAGAGTCCAAGACCAACACTCCTGGAAGAGTCCAAGACCAACACTCCTGGAAGAGTCCAAGACCAACACTCCTGGAAGAGTCCAAGACCAACACTCCTGGAAGAGTCCAAGACCAACACTCCTGGAAGAGTCCAAGACCAACACTCCTGGAAGAGTCCAAGACCAACACTCCTGGAAGAGTCCAAGACCAACACTCCTGGAAGAGTCCAAGACCAACACTCCTGGAAGAGTCCAAGACCAACACTCCTGGAAGAGTCCAAGACCAACACCCCTAGAAGAGTGCAAGACTTATTTATAAACAGGCTCGTGTTTTAAGAGGCACGTAAGTTCCCCCGTCTTCTAATACCATGTTCATTTTTCTACTATAATCTAGCTTGTCTATAATTACTGTAATTACTGTCGCATTTGCTTTATCTGTTTCGTAAGGTGAAGTCCAGGATCTTTCCTTAATTCATGGTATAACTTAACAAATCTTTGATTACAATAGTGTTGATGACAATAGTTGATGACAATTGTGTTGTAGAGGTGTGAGCAAAGCTCACACCTCTACAACACTATTGTCATCAAAGATTTGTTAAGTTATACCATGAATTAAGGAAAGATCCTGGACTTCACCTTACGAAACAGACAAAGCAAATGCGACAGTAATTATGGACAAGGTAGATTATAGTGGAAAAATGAACATGTTATTAGAAGACTGGAGAACTTACGTACCTCTTAAACCTCTTATCACAAGTCAGTCGAACCTTCCTGGTTAGCATTACTACCCCCGTCCCCTCAAGGCCTCCTGGTATATGGTCCACCAATCTACTACTGCCTTCAGGGTGTCAGACGCAGCGTATGAAGACACTAGGAAAAGTTGGACCACCACTGAAAGTTGACCTTCCACCAAGGACACTGTTGAGAAAAATGTAGGTGGACTGCCACTGGATACCCACCACTACTACTTCGGTGCCTTTAACCACCTGCTACCATACTGATCCAGAGGAAATTTTGGCGGTTCTTCCCTTTCTCGAATCAAACCCTTACCCCCTGTATACGACCTTGCGTCGTATACAGGGGGGTAGGGTTTGTATACGACCTTGGGTCGAATACAGGTAAAATCAAACCTTAATTAATTACCCTCGTGAGGTCTATATGCTTGCTAACAAACTGGTCTCTAGAACTTAGGATGACTGACCTCGTCTTGCTCAGTAGCTTCTTATAAGTAACATCAATCACCTTAAGGTAACATCCGTCTCAATATCTTTCAACATTTTGACTTCCAAATGTTTCAGCATCTCTGACCACCGGGGGAAAAAAATAGCTGCAAAGTTGGTGATAACTGTCATTATCTGGCGTCACCCGTGGCTGCTGTGACCTTCGGGTGACCCACTCACCAGTGGCTGTCATGACCTCTCAGGTCACCTGTGACTCTTCTAATCTCTCTGACCCCTACTGATGTTTCCCCCTCTCTTCGTCAGGTACTTCACCTGTGGTAGCTATGACTTGCGACTTCTCTCAGGTGACGCAATGGGTGGTGTGTCCTCGCCAAACATGGCCGCCGTACTCGCAAAAGTTGTCAACACGCATGATGACGAGGCTGCTTACGTTCACCACAGTACTGACTTTCATCGACAAGGTCAACCCCTTAATCTATACGAAATATGGATGAAAGGACATCTTTACTGGACACGTTTCGGTCCAGGAGCCCTGGGAGACCTTATCCAGCTGACCACGAATGCCAGATTATAACAAGCATTTTTTTCCCAGTACAAAATGCAATTATATAAACCTTGGTAATTGATACCTACATTATTATTATGGGAAGCTCTAAACCCGTAGGGATTATACAGCGCCTGTGTAGGGGATGGGATTCAAGGTATTCAGGTTCAATTCAAGAAACTGGAACACAGATCCAATTCCCTAGATCAAGAGCCCCTCACCATCACCAATGAACTTTCCTTGATGGGACTGATACCTACATAGTGGTTTAAAAAAAAAAGTGAAAAACACTAAGGACTTATTAGAAAACGTTAGAAGAGATCAAGGTCGTAGGATCGAAACGTTCTCTAGCATGTCCTAGAATTTGCTCACGTGTATTTTTAAACCACAAAATGCCTCGTCTCTTCCTCCGGGCCATTGTTTCTCAATACCTTACAGTTCCAGGCACACCTGGGGTATGTCTCAACACCTTACAGTTCCAGGCACACCTGGGGTATGTCTCAACACCTTACAGTTCCAGGCACACCTGGGGTATGTCTCAACACCTTACAGTTCCAGGCACACCTGGGGTATGTCTCAACACCTTACAGTTCCAGGCACACCTGGGGTATGTCTCAACATCTTACAGTTCCAGGTACACCTGGGGTATGTCTCAACACCTTACAGTTCCAGGCACACCTGGGGTATGTCTCAACACCTTACAGTTCCAGGCACACCTGGGGTATGTCTCAACACCTTACAGTTCCAGGCACACCTGGGGTATGTCTCAACACCTTACAGTTCCAGGCACACCTGGGGTATGTCTCAACACCTTACAGTTCCAGGTACACCTGGGGTATGTCTCAACACCTTACAGTTCCAGGTACACCTGGGGTATGTCTCAACACCTTACAGTTCCAGGTACACCTGGGGTATGTCTCAACACCTTACAGTTCCAGGCACACCTGGGGTATGTCTCAACACCTTACAGTTCCAGGTACACCTGGGGTATGTCTCAACATACTCTATCGTGTCATATTACTGATGGTATATCGACAATCTGATGAGTAAGACGTGCAACATCTGAGTATCTTTAATGCTTAAATGTTTCGCCCCGCACACCAGAATTTTTCAGTCGAATTCAAGAGAATATAACAATGGAAACAGCGCAAGTCGTTTTTGAAGTGATCAGTCCCTCAGCCTTGGTAAGACGTTACCCGTACTCGCTTCCGGAAGTCACCAGCCCAGCGGCCTGCTACCATACCATATCTCATCCTGGTTGTTGGCCTGATCAATCAGGCTGCTGTTGCCTGCTAGCCGTAGTCCAACGTATACACCACAGTCCGGCTGATCAGGAACAGTTTTTGAGGAATCTGTCAACTTTTTTCTTGAAGACATCTAGGGGTTTTGTTGGTAATTCCCCTTATGCATTAACGGAGGGTCAGTCCCTCAAGCCTACAGCAGGGGTCTGCGGCCAAGAATTGTATACACTCTCGTGGAGCTAATCCAAGTGCAAACAAGTCTTCCATTCCTCAGTTAACTCCTGTTTATCAGCCCTCCCCTCCTTCCCTGTCCTGTGGTCTATAGTACCATGCTACTTTCCCGGGTCTTGCACTCTTTCTGGTGTTATACGATCACGAGTGACCGCCTCTGGTTTTCCAGGAATACTTGTGGCTCATCATTGCGGCCTTCCAGGACCACTACTGGCTCTTCTTGCTGTTGCTGTCTGTGTTCCCCTTGCCTCCATGACCTCGCCTGGCCTTCTCACCGTTTTTGGCGGTCCAATGCGGATCTTCCGTGGTTCCATGAGGTTCGTGGGGTCCAGTCTGGTCTGATAATGGGTCTAGAGGTGAATGTGACACGACTAGTGCCACTTTCCGCCTGGGTAATCACCTGGTGTTGTTGACGTGACCTTCCCGAAAAACTGGCGGCGCATCCGGATGCCAGCGTCACCCCTGGCCTTGCCGCAGCCCCTTGTCGCGGTCTGCCACCTTTATCGGACGGGAGTTTCTCTAGAATGAAGTTCTTGAAATCTGTCGCTCAGACCACTGTGAATTCAGCACTTGTAGGCTAACTCCAGGCACTTGTAGGTTGGAATGCTGGTGTACACTAACAGCCTCTTTTAAGTCAGACGAATTTGCGGCTTTGGAGAAAATACAGATAACCTTTACTGCTGGTATAAACTCAGTCAAGCACCTAAATTACTAGAAACTCTTAAAGTCCCTCAAAATGTACTTCTTGGAAGGCAGGCGAGCTGCATCATAATTTGCACCTGGAAAATTCTCGAGGGATTGTTCCAAAATCTGCACACTGAAATGACTCCTTACGGATGCAAGAGACTTGGCAAACAATGCGAAATACCCGCAATAGAAGTTGGAGATATTATGACGGTTTTGAAAGTTCTACTTGCAGCCCAGCCTGAGGTTAATGTTCACTGTTGATAGTCTGATCAACCAGGTTGTGCTAGCAGCCCGAAGACCCACATGGCAATCACAAGTTAACCCAGTTGGACACCTTCTCAAAAACTTTAATCTTCGTTCTGGCAATGTTTCCGAAATCGGCTGGTAATATAAAGTCATAGGCCACGAATGTTGATACAGGGCTCTCTGAGTGTACCCAGGGTTCCCAGTGCTCTTCACTGGGTTTATTCCGCACAATCCTTCAGCTTTATGTATGCCTAAAACATATCTGCTCGTAAAATCATTGTAAAAATATATACTTATTTTTGAAAAATAATTTGTTGATTTGTCAAATAATTTGTTTTCTTGCACAAAAGACGATGTCTTATACAGCACACTTGAGCGAAACATTGTCTGATGATGCTTTGATCAGTGTGTTTTGCTGATGATGCTTTGATCAGTGTGTTTTGCTCAAAGAAGTTGTTATGTGAACACCCAGCCGCCCACTACCAGTTATAATAGCACAACTTTGAAAGTTTTCTAGTCAGGCTCCGCCACCTGGCGGCCGGACGTGTCGCTTCAGGTTCTCATAAATGGTTTATGAGAGTAAAGATGTGTTTTCACTGGTAACGGAAGACAACATAACTTACAGAATTTATACACTCAGTGGCCACTTTATTAGGTACATACACCCTTCTAGTACTGGGTAGGGTTTCCCTTTGCCCCCAGAAAAGCCGGAATTCTTCCTGGCATGGTGACAAGGTACAGATCCTGGTCCTTGTTGACATGACAGAATCACGCAGTTGCTGTAGATTTGTCGGCTGCACATTCACATGATGTGACTCTCTCGTTGCACCACATCCCGAAACTATGCCAAATTCTGACTATCATCTGCATGTTGCAGCAGAAATTGTTATTCGTCAGACCAGATGACGCTTTCCTACTCTTTAACTGTCCAGTTTCAGTGAGCCACTGCCCACTCAGTTTCCTGTTCTTAACTGACATGAGTGGAACACGGTGTGGTCTTCTGCTGTACCCATCCACTTCAAGGTTCAATGCATTGTGTGTTCAGAGATGCTCTTCAGCATACCACTGTTGTAACACATGGTTATTTGAATTATTCCTGTCAGCTTGAACCAGTCTGGCCATTCTCCTCTGACCTCTCTCATTAACAAGGTGTTGTCTCCCACACAACTGCTGCTCACTGCATGTTTTCTGATTTTCACACCATTCTCATTAAACTCTAAAAACTGTTGTGAATGAAAATCCCAGGAGATCAAACCACTCCGTCTGCATGCCACGGTGTCACTTAGATCACACTTCCTCATTCTGATATTTGCTCTGACCAACTGAACCTCTTGACCATGTCTGCATGCTTTTACCATTGACGCGCTGCCACGTGATTTGACTGATTAGATATTTGCATTAACGAGCAGGTGTACAGATGTACCTAATAAAGTGGCTACCGAGCGTAAGTTTACAGGAAGCGTTAAGAAACTGACGTTAGAATACCTCGTAAGAAAATTAACCTTGCAAAATGACACTGACTGACTGACTGACGGACTGTTTCTCGAGAAGGAGTCAAAGAAACTGCACAAGTATTAGGATCTTGAAGACAGGCAGGCGATTGTGGTTGTTGTAGATTTGCCAGTACTCTCCCGGCCCGGGTCTTTTCCAGATGGTGACCCGGCCTTGGCTCCTTGTCGTGGGAGTGTCTGAGACCTATGTCTTCCATGGGAGGAGATACAAGTACCCCCTCATCGTCTGGGACCAACTGTCCCCAGGCCTAGCCACGTTCCCCGCCCTCAAGGGGCTCGTAGGAAGAAGCTAGACCCCTTGTCTGCCATTTTCCACGCCCCAGGGGGACCGTAGGAATGACAGTCTTGCGAGCTGCAGATGGTAGCAAGCTCTGGCTCTGGCACCTACCCTGCCCTAGAAGGGATAGGCATGGTGTCTCTTCACCTCACACGCAGGCAGGCGAGAGAGATACATTATAATCTACACCTGGAAAATCCTGGAGGGACTGGTCCCTAGTCTACACACAGAAATCACTCTCTACGAAATCAAAAGATTTGGCAGGCGATGCAATATACACCCAATGAAAAGTAGGGGCACCATTAGTACATTAAGAGAAAACACTGTAAGTATCCGGGGCCCAAGACTGTTCAACAGCCTCCCACCAGCTATAAGGGGAATTACCAATAGAGCCCTGGTTGTCTTCAAGAGGGAGCTGGACAGATACCTAAAGTCGGTGCCAGATCAGCCGGGCTGTGGTTCGTACATACCTGGAAAGTACTTGAGGGCCTGGTCCCAAATCTGCACACTGCCATAACAACATACTGGAGTGAGAAATATGGGAGGAAGTGTAAAATAAACCCAGTGAGGAGCAGGGGTGCGGTGGGGACAATACGGGAGCACTGAATTAACATCCGGGGTCCCAGACTATTCAACATCTTACCAGAAGATATCCGAAACACGGCTGGAACCAGTGTAGAAGCCTTCAAGAGGAAACTGGACAAGTATCTTCACCAGGTGCCAGATCAACCAGGCTGTGATGGATATGTGGGGCAGCGGGCCTCCAGCAGCAACAGCCTGGTTGACCAGGCAAGCACCAGACGAGCCTGGCCCATGGCCAGGCTGAGAGAGTAGATAAGCTCTCGAAACTCTTCAAAGGTATATCAAAGGTACATTGGACTACGTGCGGCCAGCAGTTGATCAGGTCCTGATCCACCGGGAGGCCTGGTCATGGGCCGGGCCGAGGGGGCGTTGGTCCCCGGAATACCCTCCAGGTAGACCAGCGATTCGTGGAAGATGTTCATCCTTGTGCCCGAGCAGTGTGAATATCGTAGGGGTTCATAGAAAGGGGAGGTGGTAGCAAGGAAAACGCCGACGGTTGTTATGGAAGGCGTTATACTGTGAATACTTGGAGAGAACCCAGCCTGCCTGTCTTCTATGCCTAGTGGAGCACTAAGACAGAGGCCTGTGGGCTACAGTCCATGTGGGGGGGGAAGCACGTGACGTCACGGCTTAGCGAGGGCGCATGACCTTTGCCTTTGACTATAAATGGTACTAGGAATTATGCATATACTACACAATACTGTTGACATGAACAGCAGCGTGGGCAGCAACATGGGCAGCAGCATGGGCAGCAGCATGTGCTGAAGCGTGGGCAGCAGCATGGGCAGTAGTATAAGCAGTAGCATGGGCAGCAGCATGTGCTGAAGTGTGGGCAGCAGCATGGGCAGTAGTATAAGCAGCAGCATGGGCGGCAGCATGGGCAGCAGCATGGGCAGCAGCATGGGCAGCAGCATGTGCTGAAGCGTGGGCAGCAGCATGGGCAGTAGTATAAGCAGCAGCATGGGCGGCAGCATGGGCAGCAGCATGGGCAGCAGCATGGGCGGCAGCATGGGCGGCAGCATGGGCAGCCCCGCGGCGCAACACACATCAAGAGCTGTGGTACAGAATCACCAATGGAAACAATAGAGTGTGGGATTAAGGCGTGCAGGCAGTCACGACCCGTTAGGACCGCTAGACCCGCACGACCCGCAAGTGTGTTTTTGCCCTATCCACCATCCATGACCTCTTCCTGACGGCGAACCACCCACACAAGCCCTCCCAACCCCACCCCAACATTCCTCCACCACCAGTCACCCCAACATTACCCCACCACCAGCCACCCCTGAGACCACCTGACACCCCTTGAGACCACCTGACCACCATTGGCGACCACCTGCCACCCCTTCAGGCCACCTGACAACCCCTGAGACCACCTGTCACCCCTTGGCGACCACCTGCCACCCTGGAGACCACCTAACCACCCCTGGAGTCTACCTGACCCCCCCAAGACCACCTGCCACTGAAGACCACCTAACCACCCCTAGAGACCACCTGCTGAAGATATGTTAAGTAACCTAACACCCACAGTTATCACTACCTGGTTGATCAGACATCTCCCGCAGAAACTTATGTAGCTGCAGCCATCACAATCTGGTTCATCAGGAACTTTGGCAGAAACGTGTCTAGCTCCCTGTTGAAGACTTCCAACCTCACGTTAGCAATATTTCTTGTATACTGCTGGTAGCAGGTCGAAGAGTTTTGGACCATGCATGCTGACACAGTATTTTCTTATTGTGCCCATGTTAATACAGTGTTTATTCTCTTAGGGTGTCCGTAGATGTTGACACAATTCTCGTATTGTACCCATGAATGTTGATAAAGTGTTCTCTGATTGTGCCCGCGGCGCCCCTGCTTTTCACTGGCACCGTGTTATATTTCTTCCCGTCTCTCACTCCAGCAAGTTATGATACTTTACAGACTAGGGACCTGACCCTCAAGTATTTTTAATATATACATATCAGATTTTTCTTCCATGTCCCAGGAAATGCATTCCAAGTGACTGCAATCATTCCAGTACTTTACAAAGTCATTCCCAGCAGTTTAAAGGTTTTACACACTCCACGTGGAAAAGCAATATCACTGGACTGGTACCTTTACCTCTGATATACCTTTGATGAGTTCCGAAGTTTTTTTTTTTTTTTACTCCCAGAGACCGGCCATGGGCCAGGCTCGTTCGGTGTCCCGTAGCTCGATTGCTAGCGCACTCGTCTCACACACTAAAATCCGGGGGTCAATCCCGGTACGGCTGGAAACATTAGGATGTGTTTCCTTATACCTGGGTGTTAGTCGACTGGTGTGGGTTGCATCCTGGGACAAAACTGACCTAATTTGCGGGAAATGCTCAGCATAACAAGTGGCTTTCTATATAGTAGTATGTCATTGATGTCAGCTAGGCCTGTATACCTTGTACATGTACTTATAGAAATAAACATTATATTATTTGTATCAAGGCAAAAGCACAAATTCCAGAACAAAGTACATTTTCCTCTATGAAGAGCTTTGTAAGAACCTGCTAAAGCTCTACAGAGAGCGAAACGTCGCCCCAATAAGAGGGTGTTCTGTAACTTGCGTCTGTCTACGCACGTTTCGGCGTAAATTATGAAGTATCCTTCTCGCCTGCGTTCCAAGGAGTACATGTCAAGGGACTTTATATGTCCCCGGTAATTAAGGGGTTTGACTGAACTAATACGTGCAGTGAAGGTAATCTGTACATTCTCTAGATTTGCAGTTTCACCTGCTTTGAATGGATATGTTAGTGTACAGCAGTATTTCAGCCTAGAGAGAACAAGTGATTTAAAAAGTATCATCACTGGCTTAGCAGCTCTTGTTTTGAAGGTTCTCATTATCCATCCTATCATTTTCCTCGCAGATGTGATAGTGGCACTGTTGTGATCCTTGAAGATCCTTTAACATTAACACTCCCAGGTCCTTCACACTACTTTCCCACTCTATTGTGATTAGGGTTTGTAGTATACTCAGTTCTAGCTATTATTTCCTCCAGTTTTCCATAATGGAGTAAGTTGAAATTTATCCTCATTGAACATCATATTGTTTTCCGTTGCCAACTGGAAAACTTCGTTTATATCTTCATGGAGGTTAACCGTGTCCTCAATGGATGACAGTCTTATGTAGGTTCTAGTATAGTCAGCAAAAGACGACACGGTGCCATGGTTTATATCTCTATGTCAGATATGAGGATGAGGTAAAGGATGAGAGCGAGTACTGTACCTTGTGGAACAGAGCTTTTCACTGTGGCAGCCTCTGACTTAACTCTGTTTACTGTTACTCTGTTCTATTGGTTGGGAAGTTAAAGATCCATCTACCCACTTTTTCAGTTACTCCTTTAGCACGCATTTACACCATGATCGCACTTGTCGAAGGCTTTTGCAAAGTCTGTGTATGTTACATCTACATTCTGTTTGTCCTCCAATGCATCCAAGACCATGTCACAGTGGTCCAGTGCATCCAAGACCATGTCACAGTGGTCCAGTGCATCCAAGATCATGTCACAGTGGTCCAGTGCATCCAAGACCATGTCACAGTGGTCCAGTGCATCCAAGATCATGTCACAGTACATCCCACATATACTAATACAAATAGGATACAGGCAGGATGGCAGTACAGTATATCTGTGGGACTTGTGAAAAGGCTCTTGGGAAAAGATCTAGAATCACATGCAACCTTTGCTTTTCAAAACATCATGTCACATGTTCAAAAATTAACACAGTAACAAGAAGTGACATCCGTCTAGAAAGGTGTTTCTGAATCTGCAACAATAAGCATGAAGAAAAAGAGGAACTATTGAATAGTCTCCCCGGTATTTATAGAACTTGGGAAGATAAGAAAGGGGTAAAGTATAACACACAGAATGACCAGTCTACAACAGTTGACCCAAAAATAAACAGTCATCCACGGGAAAAAACACAGGAGACAAAAACATTAGCTAACTCAGCCCCCAGTCCCAGGACTGACCCAGACCCAGCCCCCAGCCATAGTGAACATCCGGTTTTGGTTAAGGACGCCACCACAGCCATAGCCTCTAATACAGATATAGTAGGGGAGTCCTCTTCCAGGGAAAATGTTGGCCCCATGTCATCAAAGGAGAAAAGCGCAGATAAGGAGGAAAACCAAGGAGTGGAAAGAGAGGAAAAAAACGCAGATAATTCTGCAGATCTTTGGGAAAATACAAAGTCAGTAAATATAGGTAGCCAAAATATATGCAAATTCTATGCTAAAGGTATGTGCCTTTATGGCAGAGATTGTTGGAATAAACACACCAGAAAATGTGCCAACATGTTAAGGAAAGGAAAGTGTCGGTTTAACAAAGAGTGCAGATACTTCCATCCAGTGATGTGTCAAGCTTCAACACAGTCCAGAGAATGTTATGACATGAGCTGCCCAGACCACCATATAAAGGGAACAGTACGATACAGAGAAAGCAGGGAAAGGGAAAATGAAAAGAACAGCAATCTTTTTTAGATATAAGGAGAAACAACCAGATAAAAGAAAGAGACAAAAGGTGGAAATGGTACAGAGGGGACAGATGGGCAGAACAGTGGGACAAGATAAGACAGGCACCAGCTCATCAGGGCTGTATAAACAATCAAAGTCAGTACTGGAGAAACCAGGGGTATGGGCACCAGGGGCCATACCAGGTAGGACATCACCAGTGGTACTAACCAAACACAAAGAAAGACCAAACATCCCAAATGGTAACACCTGCTTCATATTTCCAAATATTCAGGGTCTGAAATCAAATAAAAATGACAAAGTTAGTTATGTTAGTGGACTCCTATCAGAAGCAAATGCCATGTTTGGAGCATTTACAGAAACACATACAAGGGATGTTTTGGACGGAGAGATTCAGATAGAAAACTATAACATGTATAGATGTGATAGAATTAATAGGTCACAGGGATTAGTAGGACTCTATATAAAAGATACTCTCTGTTGCACAGAAGTTTTGAACGCTACGAATGATATAGTAGAAATCCTCGGCATTAAAGTGGAAAATAAGAATCTAGTAATTATCCTAGTATACAAACCACCATCAGCAACTGCGGAGGAATTCACAGAGCAGTTAAAGAAGATAGATAGCTATCTGGATAGGCTAGAAAATCCCACCCCAAACATTTTAATCCTTGGAGATTTTAATCTCCCTCATGTAAAATGGAAGATGAGGCACCATAATGTTATACCAGAAATAACTCCTGGAAGCACCCTGGCCCAACAGGCACATACCAGGGAACTAATGAGGCTTTGTGAAAAGTACTCACTAAACCAACAGATAATTGATCCCACTAGAAATGAAAATACCCTGGATTTGATATTCACAAACAACGAGGAATTAATCAGAGACATAACAGTTACAAAAACAATATACTCTGATCATAACATCATAGAAGTTCAAACTAGTATTAACTCAGGGTTAGGGAACTGCGACACTAATGTTAGAGACGGAATGTTCAGTAAGTTTAATTTTAATAACCATAGAATTGACTGGGAAAAAATAAACCAAGAGCTATCAGACATATCATGGGAATCAGACATGAGCACCCTAAATCCCCACCAGTGCCTAGAGAAGCTGAATACAGAAGCATACAAGGTATGTATGAAACACGTACCATTGAGGAAACCCCGAAGAAGATCAGATATAGAGAGAGAGCGTAGGAGATGGTACAGGAGAAGAAAACGGGTTACTGAATTGCTGAAAAACACAGTTATGTTGCAACAGAAGAGAGATAGCCTTAACCGAGAGATCACGGAATTAGAACAAAAACTTAAGATGTCATACCTGACAGAAGAAGTACAAAGGGAACAAAGAGCCATACAGGATATTGCAAGAAACCCAAAATATTCTCTAAAAGAACAGTATGAGTCAGTGTTCAGCAACCCACTAAATGACAGCAAGGTAGAAAATGCAGAAATATTTTTCACTCCAGCAGAAGGCTGCGCAGACCACCTAACCGACATTAGTACAAATCCCATAGATTTCGAAAAGAAATGGCCAACATGCCCACTCACTCAGCACCTGGACCAGATTCATGGAATGCTTTATTTATAAAGCAGTGCAAAGTACCATTAG
The DNA here is from genome assembly GCA_009830355.1 of Cherax destructor. Classification (NCBI taxonomy): domain Eukaryota; kingdom Metazoa; phylum Arthropoda; class Malacostraca; order Decapoda; family Parastacidae; genus Cherax; species Cherax destructor. Next base: position 191,069 of record WNWK01000745.1, on the reverse strand, counting down.
CAAGAGCCCTTAGTATTCTGTGGAGAAAGAGCTTAGATCTAGGTGAAATTCCAGAGGCCTTAAAGAGTGCAGACATAGCTCCTTTGCATAAGGGAGGTAGTAGAGCACTAGCTAAAAATTACAGACCAGTAGCCCTCACTTCTCACATCATAAAAATCTTTGAAAGAGTGATGAGACGGCAGATTACAAAGTTCATGGACCAGCACAACCAACATAACCCGAACCAGCATGGCTTTAGAGCGGGTCGATCATGCCTGTCACAGCTGCTGAACCATTATGACAGAATTACGGAGGCATTGGAGGACGACCAAAACGCAGATGTGATTTACACAGATTTTGCAAAGGCGTTTGACAAATGCGATCATGGAGTGATAGCGCACAAAATGAGGGCCATAGGCATTACGGGGAAGGTAGGCAGGTGGATTTTTGAGTTCCTAACACAAAGAACACAAAAAGTAGTAGTCCAGTGCATCCAAGATCATGTCATAGTGGTCCAGTGCATCCAAGACCATGTCACAGTGGTCCAGTAGTTGCGAAAGGCAGGAAAATGTTGACAAGTTTCCAATAAATGAAAGTCTTGCATAGCCGGACTGTGGTGACTACGTGGGACCGCATGCGGCAACCATCAACAGCTTGATTGACCAAGACTGAAGGATCTATTAGTAGAAACTCCCCTCCAAGACCAGATATACACGCTATTTACCCCTCAAAGAAACTTCCCCTTCCCACCTCACCCTTCCCACCGCCTTCTCAACTTCCACTCTCCACGTCCCCCCTTTCACTCTCCACGTCTCCCTTTCACTCTCCACGTCTCCCTTTCACTCTCCACGTCCCCCTTTCACTCTCCACGTCCCCCTCACTCTCCACGTCCCCCTCACTCTCCACGTCTCCCTTTCACTCTCCACGTCTCCCTTTCACTCTCCACGTCTCCCTTTCACTCTCCACGTCTCCCTTTCACTCTCCACGTCTCCCTTTCACTCTCCACGTCCCCTCCTTCACTCTCCACGTCCCCCCTTCACTCTCCACGTCCCTCCTTCCTCTCCACGAGGCTGAGTCCCTTCAACAGAGCCGGATCTATGAGAGTGGTGCACTCACACCATGGCGGCTGCTTCTTCTGGGTTAATACACCAACCACTTGTTACGTGACCTGCAAGGTGAGCCTTCTCTGTTCACACTCAACACCCCACCCACCCACAACACTCCACCAACACCCACAACACTCCACCCACCCACAACACTCCACCCACACCCACTACACTCCACCCACCCACAACACTCCACTACACACACTACATTCCACCCATTACACATCCCACCCGCTACACTCCACCCACACCCACTACACTCCACCCACCCACAACACTCCACACACTACATTCCACCCATTACACATCCCACCCGCTACACTCCACCCAACACTCACTACAACCTACTCAATATAAGCACATTATACAGAAAAGAGGGGAGACCATTTCATGAACGAAATGAACACACTAAAGACACAGGAATGGTAATGTCAAGAGAATATACATAAACACTTGAGAAAAGTGACGCGAACACGACCTACAACAAGGAAAACAATAAGGAATATTGCAGCAAGGGGGGCCAGGAAAATAAGCTGGATAATGTAGATTAGATTTTGCCACCGAAGTAGCTAGTTTATTGTGCACCCCAGGATGATGTGAACCTTCAGAGTAGAGAGTTACAATGGCGGGACTCTTCAAATAATTTCTACACTCATGTCTCTAATACTGTGCTCACCTCAGCCTTCAAGGGAAGACAGTCACCAGAGCTGGACAACACAGAGCTGGTACACTGGCTACACAGAGTTAATGACTTGCCTAAATTACTGGGCACCCGTTTAGTACTTGGAGAGAGAGAGAGAGAGAGAGAGAGAGAGAGACAGAGAGAGACAGAGATAGAGAGAGAGACAGAGATAGAGAGAGAGACAGAGATAGAGAGACAGACAGAGAGAGAGACAGACAGACAGAGACAGACAGAGACAGAGAGACAGAGACACAGAGAGACAGAGAGAGAGAGAGAGAGAGAGAGAGACCCGATAATACAGATCGTATCTTGTACACAGAAAAGACCCAAGAATCGGGTGCCTAATTTACACACCGGTGGATGAGAGGCTAGGAGAGGCCTAGGTGCCGGCACCTAGCTTCCTTGCTACCAGCAACATTTAACACAACGACCAACACAGAAGTGATGAATCATCGAGCACTTGGCTCTTCACTATTAACCCTCCCTCCACTCCCCCCTGGCCCTCCACTACTTCCATCACCCCCACACTGGTACTCCATTACCTATCCTCTCCCATCACTATCTTCCTCCCCTCCCCCGACACAAGTGTCAATAATGACCTTCTTGCGTGAGACAGTGTTTGTCAAAATTGAGGTGGTAGGAAGGAGGGGAAACAGTGTTGTGCCTAGCTGACAACACTACCACACTGATGTAGATATTCCCCACCACCCCCTCCCTCCCTCTTACATACACACACACACACACACACATACACGTGTGTGTGGAAGACATCAAACGTAGTCCCAGTTTTTAAGAAAGGAGACAGACTCGCAGCATCAAACTACAGACCAGTGTCACTGACATGCATAGTATGCAAAGTCATGGAGAAGATTATCGGGAAAAAAATGGTGGAGCACATCATCTGAGGCGCACATCAAGCATACAGGCGACTAGCAAACCTAAGAATAGCGTTCCGACATCCCAGTAAGGAATCGTTCAGGACCCTGTACAGTGTACGTCAGACCCATACTGGAGTATGCAACACCAGTTTGCAACCCACACCTAGTCAAGCATGTCTAAGAAATTAGACAAAGTGCAAAGGTTTGCAACGTGATTAGTCCTGAAGCTAAGGAGTATATCCTATGACCTGACGACACTGGAGGACAGGAGAGATATAAAATACTGAGAGGAATTGACAAGGTGGACAGACAGGAAGTTCCAGATATGAGACACAGCAACAAGGGGTCACAATTGGAAGTTGAAGACTCAGATGAGTCAGAGGGATGTTAGGAAGTATTTCTTCAGTCACAGAATTGTCAGGCAGTGGAATAGTCTGGAGAGTCATGTGGTGGAGGCAGGTACCGTACATAGCTTTAAGAAGAGGTGTGATAAAGCTCATGGAGCTGGGAGTGTGTGGAGAGCGGGGCCAGGAGCTGTGAATCGACCCCTGCAACCACAACTAGGTGAGTACACACACACACACACTACTACTGAGAGGAAGAGAAACGAAAAATAAATTACAAGATTACACCACAATCTGGATCAATGTTGGGTACAATATACCCACCGACTGACCCACCGACTGACCCACCGACTGCAGCTCCCCCCGACTGACCCACCGACTGACCCAACGACCGCAGCTCCTGGACTCATAATGCTCTCCCTCTCAGCTCTCGACCCACTACCACCCACAAGATGGGCATGAGGTGAATATACCGCCCACTGGGTACCCATGGGGTATATAATATAGAACATAAGAAGGAGCAATGCAGCAGGCCTACTGGCTCATGCTAGGCAGGTCCAAGACATCTACTGGCCCAAGCCAGTCAGGTCCAACTCTTCTACTGGCCCAAGCCAGTCAGGTCCAACTCTTCTACTGGCCCAAGCCAGTCAGGTCCAACTCTTCTACTGGCCCAAGCCAGTCAGGTCCAACTCACTCACAAAAGCTATCAAGTAAAGCTATAAAGTTCCAAATTAAGTAAAGCAAAATACATCTGATTGATATATACGAGATTACCAGGAGAACAAAAGCCAGATACAAACCAACGAAACGAACAGGCAAGGTGGGTGATGTGTTCATCCTGACGTAGTGAACAAGGCGAGTAATGTGTTCACCCCTGTCTTGAACACACCCACCAATGAGGTGCTGAACACCTCTAAAACGGCATGTCATCCAAGGGAAGGGAAAGCTGTAAACCAGAACTAGAGTCACAAGTCTAGTATAGAAATGTAGAGGCGCAGATTACATGTTAAATGTTGTAGTTGACAAATATGACGACAAAGCGAAGGTACACAACACCTCTTTTACCGGGACAACATTTCGCTTATATACAGAGCTCTGCACAGAGCGAAACGTCGTCACCAATAAAAGTTTTTTTTTGTAAATTGTATCTGATTTAAATCTCAGTTCGAGTCGATGGTGACTGATGATGATGGATGATGATTGATGGTGATGATGGTATGATGATTAGTGCTGATGGTAATGACTGATGGTGATGACGATGATGATGTAAGATGAGAGAGAAGACAAATACCCTCGACTCTACACTCACAACAACTATCTCTCAGGAATCAGAACTGTACCTCACCTTTGATGAGTTTCCAAAGTCTTTCTACTAGGAGAGGAGCACAGCAGTGAAGGTGGCGGCCCGCATAGGGTAAGGACAACACAGAGGACAAAATGACAATAAAATAAAAAAGGACAAATACAAGGCAGATCTCTTTCTGACAGACTTAGGGAGCACAAAAATAGTTAGGCTTGCCGACACTAATAATGCTCTTTTCTGTCATGTCAGAGATCACAGTCATCCTATTGATTGATCTTCTGCTAAAACTGTCTACCCTACGTCCAACTTTCACAGTCACCGTCTGGTTGAATCTTCCCTTATACACAACTTTCCCTGTATGAATCTTAGCCCTGGCTTTGTCTCTGTTGATGCTTTCCTCTCCCATTACATTGTTAAATGTTCCAAACTTCAGAACACCCGTCACTTATCCTGATTCCTTCTATCTCTTCCCCCTTCTCTTTCTTCTTTATCCTCTGGGTTTTCTTTCTTTTCTTTTGCCTTGTATTTGTCCTTTATTTTATTTTAATTTTTTCCTCTGTGTTCTTGTCTTTCTACTAGGTCATGGGCCAGGCTCGTCTGGTACTTGCCTGGTCAACCAGGCTGTTGCTGCTGGCCCGCTGCCCACATATCCATCACAGCCTGGTTGATCTGGCACCTGGTGAAGATATTTGTCCAGTTTCCTCTTGAAGACTTCTACACTGGTTCCAGCCGTGTTTCTGATATCTTCTGGTAAGATGTTGAATAGTCTGGGACCACGGATGTTGATACAGTGTTCTCTTATTGTCCCCACCGCACCCCTGCTTTTCACTGGGTTTATTTTACACTTCCTCCCATATCTCTCACTCCAGTATGTTGTTATGGCAGTGTGATCCAGTATGTTGTTATGGCAGTGTGATCCAGTATGTTGTTATGGCAGTGTGATCCAGTATGTTGTTATGGCAGTGTGCAGATTCGGGACCAGGCCGCTCGGCGCGATGACGTTTCGTGCGCAAGCGCAGTGACGGTACTACACAACGAAGAAATGAAGACTGAAAAAAGCAGAAAACAAAAAAACCAGTCGGCGAAAAATAAAACAACCCAACTTTCTTTATTTTTTAAGCAAGACGAGAGGCAAAACAGCCACTCTGGCGGACTCTTGTAACTTTCATAGATGAGAGCCATGACAGGAGTGCAACAGTGAGAACACAAGATGACTCTTGTGTTCAACCACCCGTTAAGAAGACTCCAGAGTGGCAACCTACCTGCTTGAAATGGAAGACGAGGAGACAAGGAGAGAGAGAGAGAGACAGAGAGAGACAGAGACAGACAGAGAGAGAAAGAAAGAGAGAGAGAGAGAGAAAGAGAGAGAGAAGTTACCTTGAATACCTTGAAGAGTTTCAGACTACTCTCTGAGCCGCCATGGCAGGCTGTCTAGGTGCGCCTGGTCAACAGGCTGTTGCTGCTGGAGGCCCGCTGCCCCACATATCCATCACAGCCTGGTTGATCTGGCACCTGGTGAAGATATTTGTCCAGTTTCCTCTTGAAGGCTTCTACACTGGCTGGAACCAGTGTAGAAGCCTTCAGAGAAACTGGACAAATTTCACCAGGTGCCAGATCAACCAGGCTGTGATGGATATGTGGGGCAGAGGGCCTCCAGCAGCAACAGCCTGGTTGACCAGGCAAGCACGACGAGCCTGGCCATGGCCTCAGAATGTACTCTCGAAACTCTTCAAGGTATATCAAGGTATCTCTCTCTCTCTCTTTCTCTCTCTCTCTCTTTCTTCTCTCTCTCTCTCTCTGTCTCTCTCTCTCTCTTGTCTCCTCGTCTTCCATTTTCAGAGAGAGAGAGAGAGAGAGAGTTGCAGGTCTTGCATCCTGGGTGGTGAGAACGGCAGTAAAACGCAACATGTTCGGACAGGCTGACATCAACATGTCCGAGCTGCATCAGCGACTCTGATAAAGCTCTCACCCAGTGACATCGTTCTCACCACGAATCCTTGGACCGCACCCGTGTCTCAACTCCACTGCTGTTGACATGACGCTCCTGCAGCTTGCCTGTAGGTGGCTACGTAAGTAGGTTGGGTAGGTCTGCACGCTTCTGGCCACAACAACAACCTGGTCAGTCAAATCGGCAAACGGGACACCTGGTCTGGGACCGGGCCGGGAAGTAAGGCTTTGACCCCCGAAATCATCTCTCAAGCAGAAGGTAGGCCTGGAGGCACGCTAGGCCTCTCCTAAGGATTAACTTAAAATCTTAATTTTCAAGGGAGAGAAAATTAAACCATGGTTGGGAGATGCCAAGGAAGACTTGAAATACGTTCTTTTGAAGACTTGAAACACGTTCTTTTGAAGACTTGAAACACGTTCTTTTGAAGACTTGAAACACGTTCTTTTGAAGACTTGAAACACGTTCTTTTGAAGACTTGAAACACGTTCTTTTGAAGACTTGAAACACGTTCTTTTGAAGACTTGAAACACGTTCTTTTGAAGACTTGAAACACGTTCTTTTGAAGACTTGAAACACGTTCTTTTGAAGACTTGAAACACGTTCTTTGAAGACTTGAAACACGTTCTTTTGAAGACTTGAAACACGTTCTTTTGAAGACTTGAAACACGTTCTTTTGAAGACTTGAAACACGTTCTTTTGAAGACTTGAAACACGTTCTTTTGAAGACTTGAAACACGTTCTTTTGAAGACTTGAAACACGTTCTTTTGAAGACTTGAAACACGTTCTTTTGAAGACTTGAAACACGTTCTTTGAAGACTTGAAACACGTTCTTTTGAAGACTTGAAACACGTTCTTTTGAAGACTTGAAACACGTTCTTTTGAAGACTTGAAACACGTTCTTTTGAAGACTTGAAACACGTTCTTTTGAAGACTTGAAACACGTTCTTTTGAAGACTTGAAACACGTTCTTTTGAAGACTTGAAACACGTTGTTTGAAGAAGACGTTGTTTATGACGCAGCGCGGGCGTGTCCAAGGACATGGGCAGGAAAAGTGATGCGAGTATCAAGGTCTGGCCACCTCGCCTTCACACAGCAAGGCAAAAATAACCTCAACCAGGAAAATAATTAAATGACTTGTGATAACCTGTACAATATGTGGTACATATGTGAACGGCGGGGTAGGTACAACCCTCCCAGGGAGGTACCGTACTATCCCAGTGTGGTTCTACCTTCCTATGGAAGTACCGTACTATCCCAGTGTGATTCTACCGTCCTATGGAAGTACCGTACTATCCCAGTGTGGTCCTACCGTCCTATGGAAGTACCGTACTATCCCAGTGTGGTTCTACCGTCCTATGGAAGTACCGTACTATCCCAGTGTGGTTCTACCGTCCTATGGAAGTACCGTAATATCCCAGTGTGGTTCTACCGTCCTATGGAAGTACCGTACTATCCCAGTGTGGTTCTACCGTCCTATGGAAGTACCGTACTATCCCAGTGTGGTCCTACCGTCCTATGGAAGTACCGTACTATCCCAGTGTGGTCCTACCGTCCTATGGAAGTACCGTACTATCCCAGTGTGGTTCTACCGTCCTATGGAAGTACCGTACTATCCCAGTGTGGTCCTACCGTCCTATGGAAGTACCGTACTATCCCAGTGTGGTCCTACCGTCCTATGGAAGTACCGTACTATCCCAGTGTGGTCCTAGCGTCCTATGGAAGTACCGTACTATCCCAGTGTGGTTCTACCGTCCTTTGGAAGTACCATACTACCCAAGGCCTAGTCTGAGACAGGGCCGTGAGTAGGCCTAGACAGGGCCGTGAGGAAGCCTAGTCTGAGACAGGGCCGAGGGGAAGTAACCCCCTCCCTCCCCCTGACGCCTTTCAGATAACTGACAGGCGTCGAGGCTGTCTGTCTCTCTACCTTCACAGCAAGTCTTCCCTGTTGGTTAGCTGCCAACCAGGCTGTTGCTGCTAGGAGCTCGCACACCCCACACAGTCATCACAACAAAGTGATTAAAAAAAAAGTGAGCAAATGCTACGAAATATTAGAAAACGTTTCGGTCCTGGGACCTCGAAGTGATCAAGATCCCAGGACCGAAACGTTTACCTGGAGTCTACCTGGAGGGTATTCCGGGGATCAACGTCCCCGCGGCCCGGTCCACGACCAGGCCTCCCGGTGGATCGGGGCCTTATCAACCAGGCTGTTACTGCTGGCCGCACGTAGTTCAACATACGAACCACAGCCTGGCTGATCCGGCACCGACTTTAAGTATGTGTCCAGCTCCCTCTTGACGGCAGCCAGGGGCCTACTAGTAATTATTATTGTCTAATAAATATGTCCTAGTGTTTGCTCAGGTGTCTTTCTAATCCACTCATCTGTGTGTTAGGTTAGGGTCGTCAGGAAACAGGACAAGTGTCTCCTGACGCGGGTCTTAGATGATCCGCCGTTGAAACTTCTGACCAGTGTGTGTCGGTTACCAGTTGTGTGACTCACAGGTGTGGAAAGGAAATATTAAGATGATTTATTAAGAAGCTGGAAGGAGACAGGAAGGTGAACCTAACTGTATACTGGAAGAGGGTAGAAGTTTATAAGATTCACCTGCCACCTATGCAGTATTCACCTGCCACCTGTGCAAGATTCACGTGTCAACTGTGCAGGGTGTCACCAACAACAGCCTGGCTGACCAGCCACACGCCTGGAAAACACTTACTAACACTCCACCATCAATGACACACACAACCATTATAACCACCACAAACATCTATAAGTAATTCCCTCGACGGGAGGAAAAAACAGAGAAGCAAGAGTGCTGAGGTGCCACATGTGTGCCAACCAAACTCCCCCTCCCACACACACCGCGCCAGATGTGTGCTTCCCCCCCTCCCATCATCCCCCCACAATTGTACTTTCCCCTACCACCCCCGACGCACACACCTGTAATTTAACCCACGTGTCTGCCACACTGGTTGAGCCAACACCAGCCAATATTAAACTCCCCTACACACCGTCCTCAATAATGTACACACAAACTAATTGACGAGATTCTTCCGTGACGAGTGACACGTACATACACACGAAATACACACGCGTGCGCACACAAGAGGTGGGGGCCAGGAGCTAGGAATAGATCAGATCAAACACAACCAAGAATACACATACACACACACAAAGGAGAGCAAGGAAACGTGATTATAGCGCACACAGACGATTGTGACATATATGGTGGTCAAAGGAAATGATGCGGCCGATAGATATAGACTTCGAAAGGCGAGGACTAGGAACAAGGGGAAAAAAAAAAGATGGTTGATAGTCACAGTTATAGTTAGTTACAGTTAGTTATAGTCACAGTTACAGGAAATAGGTTTCCGGTTTCAGGGTACTAGGGCCATGGAGTGAACCTAACACGGAGGTGGTTGAGGCAAACTGATACACACACTGCCTGTGTCGTACATGTATAAGTATAGCGATGAAACCACGAAACAAGTGGTTCTGAATCATTTACCAAACTGCGGCAGGCCAGGATTCGACCCCACGACACATTGTCCCGCCTCAAGAGACAACACAACGTACATGTCACCTTATCTGCCCAGCCATCGATCCTACACACCCAGCTGGGTGTGTACCTATTCGGCACGACATTATGTGTGTGTGTGTACTGTTTTTATATATATATATATATATATATATATATATATATATATATATAAAATATATATATATATATATATATATATATATATATATATAAAAATTTTTTTTTAACCATGACGCATTTAGACTCTTGGAGGAGGCCGCGTCAGCACAAATTAATGCGAGGAATGTTAGATATCAGCAGATTTTTCTTTTTGTCTTATCAGCACTAAGTACACGAGTGTTGTTTACCCAACACATTAATACTTCCAAGTCACAGCTGGAGTTTTCCCACCACACACTATTCGACATTTCAGCAAGGTACACTACTTGATTATTTTCGAGTGTTTCCCAACTCCTAGAGCCCGGTCCTGAGTCAGGTACTGGAGCCTTTCTTACACAGTGTGTTTCTTTGGATGTGACAATAGGCTATTAAACTGCTAGGTGGGGGGGGAGGGGTAAGGTGCAACAAAACTAGCCAGCATCGCGTTAGATTCCCTGGCCCGTGGCAGGGAATCTAATCCGACACCCTTCTCTCCACCCCTTCCTTCAATCAACCGCTGATCACAAACCCAGTCCTCCTGGTGGATGGTCCGATCAACCAGGCTGTTGGTTGCTAGCAATACGCAGTCCAGCGTAAGCATCAACAGCCTGACTGATCAGGAACTGGAGGTGTTAACAATGAGGGGGAACCCCAGACCTCTCCCTCAATCGACTAGGTCTTGCAGTCAAGCAGTTAACCCTTTTAGGGCTTAGTTCCTAGGCCTTTTGTGTATCCATATGATCTTGAGCTACCCTCCACAAGATGGATATGAGGTACACAATAACCTAGCCACTTAGGTGGCAAAATCTAAATCTTCGCTACCATCTTCTAACGGAGGAACTGATCAATAAATCATCAATGTGGACACTCACTGATCAAGTAGAATTTTATGAAAATGTAATTTTGGGTGTTTTTTCAGTAACCCAAATTTTATGCAAATTAAAAAAATCTTAAGGTTTTCGGTTCCAAAATATTCCAGCGACTACCTCCGCCTCCAGGAGACTACCTCCGCCTCCAGGAGACTACCTCTGCATCACCTACACTTTCCTCCCTCTTAAACCTTCCAGGGCCCCACAAATATTCCCAGAGCCACAAACATTACATTCACCCAAAATTTACAAGATCTTAAATCCGTGAGTTAGGGAAGCTTTCCGTGGACCCAAATTATTCCAGTTCTTCAAACTTTTCCCCAAGACTGGAATCTTCCAGTTGCACTTGCCTCCAGGACCTCAAAATCTCTAAATAAGGCAAAAAAAAACTTCCGAGTCCTCAAATTTAGTGTGTTAAGCCAGGCATGGCCCTGAGGGGCCATCTTGTGGAAGGTGAAACGTCTTAGAGGTGGTCTTGGCACCACCGTCACGCTGGGACCATCAATAAACTCTTGTGCTCCCTTATAAATCTTGTTTATCCTACTGGCTGGAACACAAGGCTATCCCGCAGCCAGCCTTAAAGGCCATCCACACGGAGAGAATCGTCGGAAATGTCGATCTTAAGGACGTCTGGGTTCAACGACTGCCTTTCGTGCCCCATATATAAATCTTATTTGAGACTTGTGATTGGAGTTCCAGGCCCTGGAATTTCTCAAGATAACTCTGCTGAAGTCGAAGATAATATCAATGGGGCTCCATATCGTCCCGAGCGGCCATGATGGACAACAGCCTCACGTCTCGCATATTCTTCCCACCCTTCAAGTACCAGTTTTAATCAAGAATTGAAGACGTACGCTTCAACGTTTAATTCTTCGGTCTTTGCGTTACCATTTCCAGGGGCGCAATAAATTCACTGAAGATGCAACTCACTGAATACAAAGAGTCGGTCGGAGATTTCTCTCTCTCTCAGCACCCTCCCCTGTGACATACTTGTGATAGGTTTCAAGTATTCTGTCCCCTGCAACATGGCTTGTATTGCCTACGTTGGCCTGTGTGCTTGAAGCACCAACAGCCAGGCTGATCCAGCCATGAGTCAGGATGTCTGGTGTGAGGCCGGCCAGCGGGAGCGATCATTCTCAGAACTATAAACAAGGAGATAGATTATTATTCTCTGGTTTCGTGACAATGTCTCTTCAACTTATTCTCACTTGTCACATTCAACACAAGTCACGAAAAACACTGTTCTTGCTCTTCCTCTTCTTTTACAGTCTTTCCTATTGAATTTCTCTTCCTTTACATCCCTTCCTCTTGTACTTTTCTTGCTTTTTTCATCTTCCTCCCTCTTCCTCTATCTTCTTATCCCTTCCTTCCTTTACCTCCCTCCTTTTCCTCCTCTTCAATTTTTGTTCCCTGTACTCTTCTTCGCTTCACGTTCGTTCGTTCGTGCTTGCTTGCGCTCTCGCTCTCTCTCTCTCTCTGTCTCTCTCTCTCCTTCCCTGTCCCAGACCACTGACTGATGGTCTGATCAGTCAGATACATCTGTCATATACCTTTAATAATACACCTGATATACCTGTGTATACCCGTCGATCTTTAGCATAATACGATACTTGTCGTCTTTGCTAACCCAGCACTTCCTTGAAGATTCTGCAGCCGCTGTCGACCATACAGCCTTAAGTTCTCTACTTTGTCCATGAGCCACAGTGGCCATCCCGGGCCACAGCCGTGGCCACCACCTACACAATGGGACACAGTGACTGGTATTCACCGAGGCTGTGGCCGCCACGACCCACATAAGTAAGCTGTCACAGCTTCTGGGGGGGTCATCGCCCCCATCTCTTCCCACGCCTCGAACTACCGGAGGGGAAAGGGAAGGAAAGTTGGGGAGGAGGAGGAGTGAGAAAGATGGAATTCACATGCTTTTGTGACACTGTTTATCGGGCGGGTGTCGCTTGCCATATTCGGCAAGAAGGGCGTTGCTATTTAAGCCAAAATAGCAAGTTTTACCTATTCAACACGACATATATATATATATATATATATATATATATATATATATATATATATATATATATATATATTTTAATAATCGCGAAAAAGCTATACAAAACAACCACGGGAGAGTTGAATGATAGCTCTAGGCCTTTCATGCTGCAAGCAATCAACACATCTTCAGGGGCTTGCAATGTTTCAGAAATGAGTAGGCAGACCAGGTAGATCCGTTCAAGGGAACGACTCCAGGTAGAGCCAAGTTTTCCAGTGGTCCACTGGCAACAATATGATGGTCAGTGAGGATGAGGTTCAGTCCTTCCACTATGTGAAGAGCTGAAATTGAAACTGAAACGGAGAATAAAAGTTTCAGTTCACTTAGCAGTGCCACAGGTTGATGCGAGAAATATAGCAGTGAAAATATCAGATAATCTCACAGTGAAGGATCACAGCTGAGAGGAAAATGATGAGACTGGATAACTAGAACCTTCAATACTGGAGATGCCAAGCCAATGATGATACTCTTTCCAAGTTAATTGTTCTCTCCAGGCTGGTACATTATTGTACAGTAACACCTTTTAAAGGCAGGTGGAATTAGGGAATTTGCTGCTCGTATAATTTATGTCAAGTACCTAAATTATTCGGAACACTTGAAGTCTCGATCGTAGGTGAGAAAGGCACATTATAATTTATACATGAAAAATTATACAGGGACTGGTCTCAAATCTGTACACACAAATCAATCCCAACGAAAACAAGACTGATGGCAGATTGTGCCGCTAAATACGTACTCGCTGGAGTGGAGGGAAGAGATATACATGATAATATATGCGAGAAATCACAGTAAACAGCTGATAAAATCACATGCGAGAAATCACGAAAGTGCTTACAAGTTTACTATTTTTTCCACAGTGGTTGTTGTGGATATAGATAACATATATGGAAAGCACTTGAGGGCCTAATCCCAAATTTGCCTTAACACACTGGATCACACTGCTTTAACATACTGGAGTGAGATGTTTGCGAGAAAATGCAAAATAAACCCAGTGAAAAGCAGGGGCACCTTGGGCACAATAAGAGAACACTGTATCAGATTATTCAACATCTTACCAGGAGATATCAGAACAAGTGTAGAAGTCTTCAAAGAGAAGCTGGACAACTACCTCCACCAAGTGTGAGATCAACCAGGCAGTGATGAACATGTGGGCCAGCGGGCCACCAGCAGCAACAGCCTGGTTGGCCAGGCAAACACCAGACAAGCCTGGATCCGGGGAAATGAAAAGTATGGATGGAGTGAGTACACGAAGAGATGGTGGTAAGTGTAAAGGGTGTGGCGTTCCACAGGGATCAGTTTCTGGGGCCCCAGTTTTTCTTACTCTACACTGATGACCTTGAGTGAATAAACAGCGACACCAGTACAGCAGCTGACGACGAGCGCGCGAGCGCGCACATGTACACACAAAACGACAAATTCAGAGGAAAATACCAGTTAACTTCAGAATAATTAACGCACACTAATGCTGTGTTCAATGTGACAAGTTCAGTGTGGGAAAGTGGAAAGTTCTAATCCTCTTCCCCATACAGACGCCCCCCCCCCCCGACTGACGGTCCCTCCAGGCTGACGGTCCTTCCCAGACTGACGGTCCCTCCAGACTGACGGTCCCCCCAGACTGACGGTCCCCCCAGACTGAAGGTCCTCCCCAGACTGATGGTTCCTCCTCAGACTGACGGTCCCCCCAGACTGACGGTCCCCCCAGACTGATGGTTCATCCTCAGACTGACGGTCCCCCCAGACTGACGGTCCCTCCAGACTGAAGGTCCTCCCCAGACTGATGGTTCCTCCTCAGACTGACGGTCCCCCCAGATTGAAGGTCCTCCCCAGACTGATGGTTCATCCTCAGACTGACGGTCCCCCCAGACTGACGGTCCCTCCAGGCTGACGGTCCTTCCCAGACTGACGGTCCCTCCAGACTGACGGTCCTTCCCAGACTGACGGTCCCTCCAGACTGACGGTCCCCCCAGACTGACGGTCTCCTCCAGACTGAAGGTCCTCCATAGACTGATGGTTCCTCCTCAGACTGACGGTCCCCCAGACTGACGGTCCCCCAGACTGACGGTCCCCCAGACTGACGGTCCCCCAGACTGACGGTCTCCCCAGACTGACGGTCCCCCCAGGCTAAAGGTTTCCCCAGACTGTCCCTTCAGACTGACGGTCCCCCAGGCTAAAGATTTCCTCAGACTGACGGTCCCCCCAGGCTAAAGGTTTCCACAGACTGACTGTTCCTTCAGACTGACGGTCCCCCCAGGCTAAAGGTTTCCCCAGACTGACTGTCCCTTCAGACTGACGGTCCCCCCAGACTGACGTTCCCCCAGACTGACGGTCTCCCCAGACTGACGGTCCCCCAGACTGACGGTCTCTCCCCAGACTGACGGTCCCCCAGACTGACGGTCTCTCCCCAGACTGACGGTCTCCCCAGACTGACGGTCCCTCCAGACTGACGGTCTCCCCAGACTGACGGTCCCTCCAGACTGACGGTCCCCCCAGGCTAAATGTTTCCAAAGACTGACGGTCCCTTCAGACTGACGGTCTCCCCAGACTGACGGTCTCCCCAGACTGACGGTCTCCCCCAGACTGTCGGTCTCTCCAGACTGTCGGTCTCCCCCAGACTGACGGTCTACCCCAGACTAACGTTCCTCCCAGACTGACGGTCTCCCCCAGACTGACGGTCTACCCCAGACTGACGGTCCCTCCAGACTGACGGTCTCCCCCAGACTGACGGTCTCCCCCAGACTGACGGTCTCCCCAGACTGACGGTCTCTCCAGACTGTCGGTCTCCCCAGACTGACGGTCTCCCCAGACTGATGGTACCTCCAGACTGACGGTCCCCCAGACTGACGGTCTCCCCAGACTAACGTTCCTCCCAGACTGACGGTCTACCCCAGACTGACGGTTCCTCCAGACTGACGGTCTCCCCCAGACGTTTCCCCCCAGACTGACGGTCTCCCCCAGACTAACGTTCTACCCCAGACTGACGGTCTCCTCCAGACTGACGGTCTCCCCCAGACTGACGGTCCCTCCAGACTGACGGTCTCCCCCAGACTAACGTTTCCCCCCAGACTGACGGTCTCCCCCAGACTAACGTTCTACCCCAGACGACGTCTCTCAGACTGACGGTCTCCTCCAGACTGACGGTCTCCCCCAGACTGACGGTCTCCTCCAGACTGACGGTCTCCCCCAGACTAACGTTCTACCCCAGACTGACGGTCCCCCCAGACTGACGGTCTCCCCAGACTGACGGTCTCCCCAGACTGACGGTCTCCCCCAGACTGAGGGTCTCCCCAGGGTGGGGGAGGGCGGCAGCAGCAGCATCCCTGGGAGACAGAGGATGGTCATCTAGCCAGCTGTTAGTTCCGCTACATCCACCATCCACCCGCTCATCCCATTATATCTCTCATCCCCCAACGCATTCTCCCTCCCGTTATTCCTTCCTCCATTCTTTCCTCTATCCTCCTTTCTCCTTCGCCCTTATGCTTCATCTCCTTCCATTTTATTCACGCTCTAAGCCTACCTTCTTCCTTTCTCGGTCTATTGCTCCCTTCCTTCCTCCCTCTCTCTCTCTCTCTTCTCCAACGAGTAGATATAACACAATAAGTGTAAGGAGCCCAAGACTCTCAACAGCCTCCCTTCATACATAGGGAAATTACGAACAGAACCCTTGGATGTCTTCAAAAGGGAATTTCGTAAGTTTCTCGTGTCAGTTTCAAGGACCACAACAATGCCACTATTACAACTGCGAGGAAACTGATAGGATGGATAATGAGAACATTCAAGACAAGAGATGCCAAGCCAATGTTGATCCTTTTTAAATCACTTGTTCTCTCTAGGCTGGAATACTGCTGTACATTAACATCACCATTCAAGGCAGGTGAAATTGCAGATCTAGAGAATGTACAGAGAACCTTTACTGCACGTATAAGTTCCATCAAACACCTTAACTACTGGGAACGCCTGGAAGCACTTGACTTATATTCACTGGAGCGCAGGCGAGAGAGATATATCATAATCTACACCTGGAAGATTCTGGAGGGACTGGTCCCTAATTTGAACACAGAAATCACTCCATACGAAAGCAGACGGTGCAACGTACCCCCAGTGACAAGTAGGGGCGCCACTGGTACACTAAGAGAAAACACAATAAGTGTCCGAGGCCCAAGACTGTTCAACAGCCTCCCACCAGCCATAAGGGGCATTACCAATAGACCTCTGGTTGCCTTGAAGAGGGAGCAGTGCCAGATCAGCCGGGCTGTGGTTCGTACGTTGGACTACGTGCAGCCAGCAGTAACAGCCTCGTTGATCAGGCCCTGATCCACCGGGAGGCCTGGTCATAGACCGGGCCGCGGGGACGTCGATCCCCGGAATACCCTCCAGGTAGACTCCAGGTAGTTCCTGACCAGCCGGGCTGTGGTGCATACGATGGACTGCGAGCGGCCAGCAGTAACAGCCTGGTTGGTCAGGTCATCCACTAGGTGGCCTGATACGAGACCCGTATCAGCCACCAGAACCAGGAAACCAGAACCACAAGAACCAACAACAACTTAGTGGTGGTGGTGGTAATGATCGCCCTTGCAGCGGTGACATCACTACACGTCACCACTACGTCACAGCGACGTTGCCACACCTCGACGCCGCCGTAACACACCTGCGGAAGAACCAAGACTACGACGTCAGTGCCGCCCGTGACGTGCCAGGTGACGCCCCGCCGTCACACTCACCAGGGTGGGGTTAGATTAGGAGGAAGGGGGAATAATGATCGACACTGGTCGAAAACGATCAATAATCGTCGTAATTACCCTGCCAAAGGTCAATTAGTGACCATAACATTGGGGACCCACCCCTCTCCCTCCCTGTCTTTCTCTCCCTCCCTTCCCTGAGGGGAGCCTCTCTGGATCAACCAGGCTGTTGATGTTGGCACTGTGCCACACCCTTGGATTGGCACTTAAAAAAGGCGTACTTGGGTTACTCGTGGGTAATAATTGCGGTCTTGGTGGCTTGGCGGGTCATTCCACGCCGTGGAATCCAACCCTACGTCATGGAATCCAACCCTACGTCGTGGAATCCAACCCTACGTCGTAGAATCCAACCCTACGTCGTAGAATCCAACCCTACGTCGTGGAATCCAACCCTACGCCGTGGAATCCAACCCTACGTCGTGGAATCCAACCCTACGTCTTGAAAATCAACAGTTTTCCAATGGACAGCGGAAAACAAGACGTTTAATGGTGATAAGTTCCAGCTACTTAGGTAATGTAAAAAATGAACAACTCAAAAGGGGACACTGAACACAAAACTCAAGAAGATAGTCAAATAGAACGACAGGAACACGTCAAGGACTTGGGAATAATTATGTCAGCTGACCTTTCCTTCGAAGAACACATTAAGACCAAGGTCATGACAGCCAGGAGGACGACGGGGGTGGATAATAATTTAGATTGCCACCATAGTGGCTAGTTTATTGTGCACCCCATATCCATCCTGTGGAGGGTAGAGCAAGAGCATATGGATGCACAAAAGGTCTAGGAACTAGGCCCCAAAAGGGTTAACAGAACAACATCTGGATTTATATCTACAGTTCACTTATCTGTAACAAGCAAATTTAGGAAATTTGCTTAATATATCTGCTCCTTATTTTCATTACGATATCTTGACACATCACATAGGTTATTATACTGTCTCTATATTCCTCAATAAATGAACAATTAAGCACATAGTGTTCAAGACAGTGATCATAGGGCTGGCCACATACTTTGCATTTGATTTGATCATCTCTCCCAAACTGACAATGGATAATGAGAACTTTCAAAACAGGGAAAATAATGTCAATGGTGACACTCGTCCAAACAGCAGTGCCAAATGTTTACATGTCTTACATTCAGGGGAAGGTCATCGACCCCAGAACAGGCGTCCTCTGAAGTTCCTCTACATACAAGCACAGTGTCTACCTACCGAGGCTCGCAGGACCCTATGTCTAGCTAGCCCTTATACAATGTCATATGGACTATGCTTCCTCTTCATGGTACTCTGCCTTGAAAAAAACTGAAAGATAGACTACAAATAACCCAGAACAAAATGGTAAGATTGATCCTGGACCTGGGTCCAAGAGCACATATAGGCCAGGATGAATTACAACTGAATATGCTGAATGTTGAGGACAGAGTAAAACAACTTAAGTTAAATCAAGTTTATAAAATTGCTCACAGTGTCCAGAATATCTTGCTGCCAATTTTGTCAAGGCTGGGAACCAAAGTAATCATAGTACTAGGGGGAGAGAGCACAACTTTGTAGTAGCCACAGTCAGTGGCCAGGCTTCAAACACCTTTTATTGTACACCAATAAAGGACTGGAACAGACTGCCTGCACATGTCAAAGCCAGTCATAGCATTAGTTCAAGAAGAGAGCCAAAATGTACCTAATGAATGTAGCGACAGATAGGGAGGAGAATAATTTTTTATATTTTTTAGCTAACATACATGTAAATCTAAATAACTCAATTTACCTTATTCCTAGTATATCTCCTTATAGAATTGAGACACTTATGCAACATATGGGTATGGAAATAAATGGTATAAAATACCGACACAATGGAAAAATAAACACATAAGCAGTATAATGTGATCCTTTATTGACAACGTTTCGCCCACGCAGTGGGCTTTATCGAGTCACAGACAGATCTACCTGGAAAATGAGCAACATGGAGATATATATAGGGTATAGTCAGGTGGAGAATGCTGGGTCAGGTGGAGAAAGCTGCATGTGAGTCTTAAAATAGTGTGATAGTTAAAAACATAGTGTGACTTAAAGGACCTGCAGTGTACCATTCTTGAGTTCTAGGTGGGATAGCGTTGAAGAAGTTTCTTGGCAATAGGTTCAGCTATGTTGTAGAAGCCGTTGTTCTGGTTGAAGTTGTTGGATATACAGATGAGTGATGATTCTAGGATTCTTCGGTATTGCGTGTTGTCTTCTCTGGCGATGAGTCTTGCGTTTCTGTAGTTGATTAAATGGTTGTGTAAATTTCGGTGTTGAACACAGGCATTTCTTGAGTCGTCAGATCTGCCTGCGTACTGGTGTTCTGAAATGCGTGTTTGTAGGTCTCTGGATGTTTCGCCAACGTATAATTTGCTGCAGCCATTACAAGGGATTGTGTATACCCCTGCCGTGGATTGAAGCTTTTCCTGTCTGTTACTGGTAATGTCCTTAATGGTGGTGGATGTGGAGGTGGATACTCGGAATGAGGTCTTAGAAAAATGTTGGAAACTTGTTTGGAAATGGAGTTGGTGGGAAGGACTATGTATCTCTTCTCAGCAGTGTCTTCTCTGGGTGTGCTGAAGATGTTTAATGCCCGTCGTCTGCAGTCTCTAATGAAGTGACGAGGATAGTGAAGTTTGGAAAAAACTTGTTCAATGAGGGAGCATTCTTCTTCAAGGAACTCACTGCTGCAGATTCTGAGTGCGCGCAGGAAAAAGCCTATAATTACACCACGTTTAATTTTGGTGTCGTGGTGAGAGTAGAAGTGGAGAAGATCGTGTTGATTGGTAGGTTTTCGATAGACTTTAAAACGAAGTTCATGGTCAGTTTTGCAGAGAAGAACATCAAGGAAAGGAAGAGTGTTGTCGACTTCTCCAACACGAACTCAACCAGGTTGAGCCATCAATCCAGTTTACACTAGAAGAAGAAGTCGACAACGTTGTCAATAAAGGATCACATTATACTGCTTATGTGTTTATTTTTCCAACATATGGGTATCTTTATTAAAGAAACGTTTCGCCCCACAGTGGCTTCATCAGCCCAATACGTTTCTTCAATAAAGATTCCCATAAGTTGCATAACTGTCTCAAGTCTACAACTTGTCGGTTTTCAAAACCATTTATCATGTCTCCTTATACTATAATAATAATATATTATCTCCTCTATAGTATGATAATAATAAGGTAATAAAAGAATCCCAATGACAATAAGTCGCACTGACTTTTTTGGGTCTCCTGGGTTCACCCGGGTTCTCTACACACTTGCTGCTATGTATGATAATCTATGTAAGTGTTTTTGTCTATACTTGAATAAACTTACTGGTTGATAAGTTGATCAGTCAGGCTGATCAGAAACTGTCTTGAAGAACTATATGGGGGTGACTACCAACCCACAGGATAGGTCATGGGGGTGACTACCAACCCACAGGATAGGTCATGGGGGTGACTACCAACCCACAGGATAGGTCATGGGGGCGACTACCAACCCACAGGATAGGTCATGGGGGCGACTACCAACCCACAGGATAGGTCATGGGGGCGACTACCAACCCACAGGATAGGTCATGGGGGCGACTACCAACCCACAGGATAGGTCATGGGGGCGACTACCAACCCACAGGATAGGTCATGGGGCGACTACCAACCCACAGGATAGGTCATGGGGGCGACTACCAACCCACAGGATAGGTCATGGGGGCGACTACCAACCCACAGGATAGGTCATGGGGGCGACTACCAACCCACAGGATAGGTCATGGGGTGACTACCAACCCACAGAAGAGGTCATGGGGGTGACTACCAACCCACAGAAGAGGTCATGGGGTGACTACCAACCCACAGAAGAGGTCATGGGGTGACTACCAACCCACAGAAGAGGTCATGGGGTGACTACCAACCCACAGAAGAGGTCATGGGGGTGACTACCAACCCACAGAAGAGGTCATGGGGGTGACTACCAACCCACAGAAGAGGTCATGGGGGTGACTACCAACCCACAGAAGAGGTCATGGGGGTGACTACCAACCCACAGGATAGGTCATGGGGGTGACTACCAACCCACAGGATAGGTCATGGGGGTGACTACCAACCCACAGGATAGGTTATGGGGGTGACTACCAACCCACAGGATAGGTTATGGGGGTGACTACCAACCCACAGGATAGGTTATGGGGTGACTACCAACCCACAGGATAGGTTATGGGGTGACTACCAACCCACAGGATAGGTTATGGGGGTGACTACCAACCCACAGGATAGGTTATGGGGGTGACTACCAACCCACAGGATAGGTTATGGGGTGACTACCAACCCACAGGATAGGTTATGGGGTGACTACCAACCCACAGGATAGGTTATGGGGGTGACTACCAACCCACAGGATAGGTTATGGGGGTGACTACCAACCCACAGGATAGGTTATGGGGGTGACTACCAACCCACAGGATAGGTTATGGGGGTGACTACCAACCCACAGGATAGGTTATGGGGGTGACTACCAACCCACAGGATAGGTTATGGGGGTGACTACTAACCCACAGGATAGGTTATGGGGGTGACTACCAACCCACAGGATAGGTTATGGGGGTGACTACCAACCCACAGGATAGGTTATGGGGGTGACTACCAACCCACAGGATAGGTTATGGGGTGACTACCAACCCACAGGATAGGTTATGGGGGTGACTACCAACCCACAGGATAGGTTATGGGGGTGACTACCAACCCATAGGATAGGTTATGGGGGTGACTACCAACCCACAGGATAGGTTATGGGGGTGACTACCAACCCACAGGATAGGTTATGGGGTGACTACTAACCCACAGGATAGGTTATGGGGTGACTACCAACCCACAGGATAGGTTATGGGGGTGACTACCAACCCACAGGATAGGTTATGGGGGTGACTACCAACCCACAGGATAGGTTATGGGGGTGACTACCAACCCACAGGATAGGTTATGGGGGTGACTACCAACCCACAGGATAGGTTATGGGGGTTACTACCAACCCACAGGATAGTTATGGGGTGACTACCAACCCACAGGATAGGTTATGGGGGTGACTACCAACCCACAGGATAGGTTATGGGGGTTACTACCAAAACACAGGATAGGTTATGGGGTGACTACCGTCCACAGGATGGGTATGGGAGAATTTGTGGTTTTCTGTGCGGGTGGAAACAAGAGTTCTGGGTGGGTGGGTGGTCTGTGTAGCTGGTCTGGGTGGCGCCACCCAGCAGGGAGGGTGGCGGCACTGCAGGGTTTGTTGACATGACGCACATTTGAAAATAAACACAGACTGGTAGTCAGTGACACCAGCTGCTGACAGTTTTCCTCATTACCTTACTCAAGTCTCTCAGCTCAGCCTGACACTACTCAAGTCTCTCAGCTCAGCCTGACACTACTCAAGTCTCCCAGCTCAGCCTGACACTACTCAAGTCTCCCAGCTCAGCCTGACACTACTCAAGTCTCCCAGCTCAGCCTGACACTACTCAAGTCTCCCAGCTCAGCCTGACACTACTCAAGTCTCCCAGCTCAGCCTGACACTACTCAAGTCTCCCAGCTCCCTATGTAGGAAGCCAATCTGTGTGATGGTAGATGACAGGGGAACCCTTCCTTTGTGATGATAGATAACAGGGGAACCCTTCCTTTGTGATGATAGATAACAGGGGAACCCTTCCTTTGTGATGATAGATAACAGGGGAACCCTTCCTTTGTGATGATAGATAACAGAGGAACCCTTCCTTTGTGATGATAGATAACAGGGGAACCCTTCCTTTGTAATGATAGATAACAGGGGAACCCTTCCTTTGTGATGATAGATAACGGGGGAACCCAACTGGTTTTCTTCGCACAATCTGACACAGCAACGGAGTCTCTTACCACGAGTGCATCCTCACGTTCCCATGCTCATTATCTCTCACCTTCAAGGAAAATGTAGAGATGTAAACAATGAATCAAGGTTAAAGAAATGCCGTTAAAAGCCTGAGCATATCTATAACTCACTGTGATAACATGAACGTAGATAAGCACAGTTAGAAGCCTGAGTAGAAATATAACAATGATAATATGAATGTAGGCAAGCACATTTACGGGATCAGCTTGCAATGTAAACACTCTGAAATTTCACACTCGCATGACAAGATGGTAGTAGTAGTACCTCCCTGAACGCCTGCTGTCTACTATCTTACTGCCTGTGTTACACACACACACGACAGTATGGCAGTACCTCCCTGGATGGTATGAAGGGCAGTACCTCACCCTGGGAGATATACATTCTTCTTCCATTAAATACACAAATGCTCCATTAAAAAACCAAACATTTCCATAAAAATTTAAGTAAAACAAAATGTTTCAACCCTCCCTCCCAGGTCAAAAAATGGCAGAGGCATTTACACAAATGACGAAGCAGAAAATAAAAATGCTAAATACTCCAGGAAGGGAATTTCTTTGCACCTACGCTCCATTCTTCCGAGACGGAAGTCGCCCCCTTATTTTTCAAGCCTGTAGAAGGCGCGTCGCCCCCTCCTTTTCTAATTTGCTAATGGTTCTGAAGCTGTTTGGTGGGTTCAAGGTGGGGGAGGGGATAGGGAAGGGGGTTGGAGGCTGGTGAGTGGTTCTGGAGGTTGGTGAGTGGTTCTGGAGGCTGTTGACGTGGCTGGCGGCTGGTTCTTGAGGGCGGTAGTGGTTCTCAAGAGTCTGGTGCGTGGTTCTTCGAGGCAAGTGTATTGAGATTAATTACTTCGATATACCTGTGACCTTTCTTCTGAGTTTTCCTACTCACGGAACCCGGCCTTGGGCCAGGCTTGTCTGGTACTGGTCAACCAGGCTTTTTCTGCCGGCGGACCCACGTGGGTATTTAAGCCGGATGCAGGTTTCTCATGCGAACAAGTCAAGCAGTGACGGAAGTTTATTTACGTATGAGTACACAAATACAGTTACATAAATTATTATACATAGTAACAAACAAAAGAACCACAGAGGGGGGGGGGTTGAATGATAGGCTTTAGGCCTATCGTGTTGCAATCAACACATCATCAGGAGCTTGCAATGTTGCAGAAATGAGCAAATTAGTTCAGGGGAACGTTCTAGCTCGAATTAAGTACAAAGTATGAGCTAGAACGTTCCCCTGAACTAATCTGCTTGGACTTCCTATACTCATTTCCGCAACATTGCAAGTTCCTGATGTACTGATTGCAACGGAAAAGGCCTAGAGCTACCACTCAACTCCTCCTGTGGTTCTTTTGCATCTTGTATCACTTGTGTAAGATTACTACATTGTGATATTAAACACACACCCACAGGACAGGAGAGTTTGGGGGGATATGATAACGACATATAAAATACTGAGAGGAATCGACAAGGTGGACAGAGACAGGATGTTCCAGAGATGGGACACAGCAACAAGGGGACACAGTTGAAAGTTGAAGACTCAGATGAATCACAGGGATGTTAGGAAGTATTTGTTCAGTCACAGGGTTATCAGAAAGTGGAATAGTCTGGGAAGTGATGTAGTGGAGGCAGGATCCATACTTTGCTTTAAGAAGGGGTATGATAAAGCTCATGGAGCAGAAAGAGTGACCTAGTAGCGACCAGTGAAGAGACGGGGCCAGGAGCTATGACTCAACCCCTACAACCACAAACAGGTAAGAACACTCGGTGTGTTTGTGTGGGGGGGTCTGAGCGGGGGGTCCCGGAGGGGTCCGTCACTTCTCCCAAGAATAAACTTCAGACAAGTTTGTTTACAGAATCATCAGCGTTTTTGTTTTCCAGTGTAAACATTATTTCTGACACTGCTGAGTGATTTTAAATACTGTGCAAGCTGCAGTGACCTGAGACATACCTGTGAGCCTATGAGACATACATACCTGTGAGCCTATGAGACATACATACCTGTGAGCCTATGAGACATACATACCTGTGAGCCTATGAGACATACATACTTACCTTGAGCTATGGACATACATACCTGTAGAGACCTTATGAGACATACCTGTGAGCCTATGAGACATGTGGCTAACATACCTGTGAGCCTATGAGACATACATACCTGTGAGCCTATGAGACATACATACCTGTGAGCCTATGAGACATACATACCTGTGAGCCTATGAGACATACATACCTGTGAGCCTATGAGACATACATACCTGTGAGCCTATGAGACATACATACCTGTGAGCCTATGAGACATACATACCTGTGAGCCTATGAGACATACATACCTGTGAGCCTATGAGACATACCTGTGAGCCTATGAGACATACCTGTGAGCCTATGAGACATACCTGTGAGCCTATGAGACATACATACCTGTGAGCCTATGAGACATCTACCGGACCTATGAGACTCATACCGTGAGCCTATGAGACATACATACCTGTGAGCCTATGAGACATACATACCTGTGAGCCTATGAGACATACATACCTGTGAGCCTATGAGACATACATACCTGTGAGCCTATGAAATACTACCTGTGAGCCATGGACATACATACCTGTGAGCCTATGAGACATACATACCTGTGAGCCTATGAGACATACATACCTGTGAGCCTATGAGACATACATACCTGTGAGCCTATGAGACATACATACCTGTGAGCCTATGAGACATACATACCTGTGAGCCTATGAGACATACATACCTGTGAGCCTATGAGACATACATACCTGTGAGCCTATGAGACATACATACCTGTGAGCCTATGAGACATACATACCTGTGAGCCTATGAGACATACATACCTGTGAGCCTATGAGACATACATACCTGTGAGCCTATGAGACATACATACCTGTGAGCCTATGAGACATACATACCTGTGAGCCTATGAGACATACATACCTGTGAGCCTATGAGACATACCTGTGAGCCTATGAGACATACCTGTGAGCCTATGAGACATACATACATGTGAGCCTATGAGACATACATACCTGTGAGCCTATGAGACATACCTAGTGGTCCGGTATATATCTAGGAACTCACAATTCACTGTGCAAGAACTGACATGTTTTGTGTGAGAGCCTCTCACAATACTTTCCTTTTGAGGTTTAACTTTATTGAAGGAATTTTATTTTTTACTAGATTTATAGGCCTTATGTTGACAACCAGAAAGATACATGTTGATACATGTTAACAACCAGAAAGATACATGTTGACAACCAGAAAAAGTTGGTTTAGGTGGGTAGTATTGAGGTGAAGTTCTTACTAACAAGTCAACCTTTACCAAGTTCAAGTCTTCGCTTCAGTACATAAATATTTTAATTATTACTTCCACAACCCCTAATAAGAGTCTTATTGAACAACAGTCAGTGAATAAACACAACGGACGGGAGACTCCAACCCTGGGCTGCTCGCTCCACACTAACCCGTCCCCCACACACTAACCCGTCCCCCACACACTAACAACCCGTCCCATAACCCACACACTAACCCGTCCCCACACACACCTCCACACTAACCGTCCCCACACACTACACTCCGTCCCCACACATAACCCCCTCAACAACCGTCCCCACACTAACCCGTCCCCCACACTAACCCGTCCCCACACTAACCCGTCCCCACACACTAACCCGTCCCCACACACTAACCCGTCCCTCCACAACCGTCCCCACACACACTAACCCGTCCCCACACACTAACCCGTCCCCACACTAACCCGTCCCCACACACTAACCCGTCCCTCCACACTAACCCGTCCCCACACTAACCCGTCCCCACACCACACAATAACCCGTCCCCACACACTAACCCGTCCCCACACACTAACCCGTCCCTCACACACTAACCCGTCCCCACACACACTAACCCGTCCCCACACACTAACCCGTCCCCACACTAACCCGTCCCTCACACACTAACCCGTCCCCACACACTAACCCGTCCCTCACACACTAACCCGTCCCCACACACTAACCCGTCCCCCACACTAACCCGTCCCCCACACACTAACCCGTCCCCACACACTAACCCGTCCCCACACACTAACCCGTCCCCCACACACTAACCTGTCCCCCTCCCCACACAACACCTCTTCTGTCAGTCTCCGACAAATTCTAAAAAAAGTGGACTAACAGCTTCGGCAACTCAACAGCCGAAGCTTTGATATGGAAATTTTGGAAAAGTGGAAGAAGTGTCGGAAGAGGAAGAAGAATGGGAAGAGGAGAGAGTGAGGATGTGAGAGTGAAGCAGAGATTGAAGGATGAAGATGGAGGGTGAGAGGAAGACGAGGGGGGGGATGAAGAGACGAGGTGGTAGGTGCGCTACGTATAACATTTTATATTGAAAAACAATATATATATATGTCGTGCCGAATAGTTAAAACTGGTCAATTAGCAAAAACTCATTGAAAATTAAGTCCTTCCGAAAATTTACTCTTATACGTACATCAAAAGATATATTTTTTTCATTATGATAAAGTAAAAAATAATAATTTTGTACCAAAAGAACCCTAGAAAACTTACCTAACCTTATTATAACAAGCGCAATTTAATTTAACACTCGCATGGCAGGGTGGTAGTGCCTACCTGGATGGTTGATAGTCTCAACCCCAAGACTCTTCAACCTTCTACTATCAGCAGTAGTAGTAGCAGTAGTAGTAGTAGTAAGAAGCAGTGCTGGAAACCAGGAAAACTTCAGATAAGCCCTTGCCGGAAGGGCTTGATCAACCAGATTATGATGGGTGTGTAGGAGTGTGAACCATAGGTAGGAATAGTCTGCTTGTCCGGGGACACACACTGATAGATGGTACCTTCCTAATATATTGTTAAATCTATTAGGGGGGATAAGATTTGACTTTGGGAATCGCTCATTCCATCTCAACACACACAAACCAGGGAAAGTTTCCCCTCCCTCTTACCATTTCCCAGGCTTCCCCCTCTCCCATCGTACCTTTGTCACCTCAACTACCACATGCTGTTACCCTGGGGCTGCTACCCCCAGGGGTAGCCCCGTGGGGAGCATCAACACTACCAGATGGGCAAAGATGCTCCCCTCAACCCCTCCCCAGCACCTCATGCATTCCCCCTACCCAAGCCACCACCACACAAGGCACCCCTACCCACGCAACCACCACACAAGGCACCCCTACCCACGCCCCCACCACCACAAGGCATTATGTGATATACCTGTGGCCAGTTTCAAGAGTGTCTGCCCTCGCAGAATTCTTTTTGCTGTTGGTCTGTTTCCCCAGGCTCTCCTGTTCTAAGCCTGATCAATCAGGCTGTTGGCATGAAGTAAGCTTTATGAAGCTTAAAAATATAATTCATTTTTACATAAGTCTTATATAAGTATACAATGTTTAAATTAACCACACCGTACAAGAATGCAACAGTGTGTGTGTGTGTGTGTGTGTGTGTATATATATATATATATATATATATATATATATATATATATATATATATATATATTCTCCCTTGCTATAATTTCATCCCAATAGGATCGGAGACCCTTGGAGCATGGGGCAAGTGTGCTCTAAAGTTTCTCAAAGAGCTGGGTGAAAAACTCATCATAGAAACCATTGACCACAGGGCGACCAGCTTCTTTCAGAGACTCGGTGTTGCGATCAGGAAATGCCTGCAGCATTCTGGGCGCGGCCCCACTGCCGGAGCTGGACGAGTATTGACATGTAGCCTGAGTTGTTATATATGTTGTTTACTCCTATTGTATTCCTGTCAATGTATTTTGTCTTGAAATAAAGTTTATGGACATTCAAAAGATGGGGTAGTAGGGAAGTGGAATATTCAAATGGCTTCAGAAAGAAATCTAAATATTCTTCCTTGAAGCCTTTTTATCCACTTCTCCGAGGCTATGGGTCCCACAATGTACACCAGAGGTGGACCCCATCCTATATATATATATTTTATAATATATATATATATAATATATATATATATATATATATACATACAGGTAAGTATATTCTCTCTACTAATATAAAAAAAAATCAATAATTTATATGTTAGATCCCTGAGGAAACCATAGGCATTACGGGGAAGGTAGGCAGATGGATTTTCAGGTTTCTAACACAGAGAACAAAGAGTAGTAGTAAACAGAACAAAATCCAACATCAGCGAGGTAAAAGCTCAGTTTCCCAAGGCACTGTCCTGGCACCTCTTCTGTTTCTTATCTTCATAACAGACACAAAACCACCAGTCGCAGCTTTGTATTATCTTCTGCAGATGACAATAAAATAAGCATAAAAAGTCACTTCGGCAGACACTAAAAAATTGCAGTGGGCAGTGAACATGACGCTCAATGGTGATAAGTTCCAATTGCTTAAGTATGGAAAGAATGAAGAACTCAAAAGGAACACTGTACAAAACACAAGAGGGTCACCAAATAGAAAGGAACACGTGAAAGACCTGGGAGTAATTATGTCAGCTGACCTTTCTTTCAAAGAACACAGGCATATGTCACGACAGCCAGAAGGACGGGGGTGGATAATGAAAACTTTCAAAACAACGGAAATAGTGCCAATGGTGACACTTTTCAAATATATACCTGGAGAGTACTTGAGGGCCTTGTTTCAAATCTGCATGATCATAACATAATAGTGAGAGATATGGGGGAAGTGTAAAATAAACCCAGTGAAAAGCAGGGTGTGGTGGACACAATAAGAGAACATTGTATCAACATCCGTGGCCCCAGACTATTCAACACCTTACCAGAAGATATCAGAAACACTGCTAGGAAAAGTGTAGAAGTCTTCAAGAGGAAACTGGACATGTATCAACCAGGCTGTGATGGATATGTCGGGCAGCGGGCCATCATCAGCAACAGCTTGGTTGACCAGGCTAGCACCAGACAAGCCTGACCTAAGGCCGGGTTCGGAGTAGAAAATCTCTCGAAACTCACATACATCAAAGGTAAAGGTAAGGTCATTAAATGAAAATTAGATCAAGGTCACAATAAATGGATATATTAGAATTAAGGTCATATTAAATAGATACATTAGATCAAGGTTATATTACAAATATTTTAACAATATCCAAGTAATTATCAATGTCCTTGCTCTCTGTAGCCTCATTGTTTCACTGTAACAATGGTATACAATACTGACAAGTAAGACATGTTGCAATAGTGAGGTATCTTGAAGGAAACCCGTCAAAGGTAGAGCAAAGGTGAAGTAAGGGAGTTTGGGTTTCGGCATGTCTATACAATCTTGATACCTCTGTAATTTAGATTTGATATTTGCCTCCTTAAGCGGCTATAGTTTACTGTGCACCCCATATCCACCCTATGGAGAGTAGAGCAACAATATATGGATACACAAAAAGCCTAGCAACTAAGACCCCAAAAGCAAATTTAGGATCATATCTTATTTTCATTAATAAGATGCCTTGACATGTCACACAGGTTATTATACTGTATCTCTATATTCCTCAATAAGTGGACAATAATGCACACCGTCTTCAAGATAAGGCTGACCATATACTATGGATTTAGTTTAATCGTGTGTGTGTGTGTGTGTGAGAGAGAGAGAGAGAGAGAGAAGAGAGAGAGAGAGAGAGAGAGAGAGAGAGAGAGAGAGAGAGAGAGAGAGAGAGAGAGAGAGAGAGAGAGAGAAGAGAGAGAGAGAGAGAGAGAGAGAGAGAGAGAGAGAGAGAGAGAAGAGAGAGAGAGAGAGAGAGAGAGAGAGAGAGAGAAGAGAGAGAGAGAGAGAGAGAGACGCTGTCAGAAGTACTTGTAAGCAAGACTAAGCCTTACTACTACTACATCAGTGTTCACAATGCAAGTTGCTTCATAAAAATACTTATCTTACACAAATAACCCGCACAGTGGAGACAGAAGCCTACGACTACGTTTCCGTCCGACTCGAACCATTTACAGCCTGTGTGTGTGTGTGTGTGTGTGTGTGTGTATTGTTTATTTAGTTATATTATATATATATATATATATATATATATATATATATTATATATATATATATATACACAACACATATATACGGGAGGGAGAGACAAGGACGGGACCGAGAGAGGTAGAAAGAGAAGTGGTAGTGTAAGTAGTAGTAGAAGTAATAGTGGTAGTAGAAAATAGAGAGAATAGTACTTATCTACGTTAATGTTGTCACTACCTAAGTAGAAAGGGTCCATTTCCACACTTTCTCCATCATCTGGACTTTCACTTCAGTCTAAGCTGTTTCATAGAACACTTGAGTACCTGTGTTTCTGCCTTCGAAAGTCTTGACAAGGGCAGGATGGAGGGGATGAGGCCCAGGAGCTGTTTTCATGGGCCATATTGTATTTCTTTCACCGGATGTGTACTGGTGTTTCGAATATAATTTGTAGGCTGGACAGACCTAACAAAACAAACCATCCTGGTGTAAAACTCTCATTGTGTGACTTGTATTACTCACCACTGATTCATTCTCTCTTAAAAACCTGGTTATTTCTTTGTACCACACCACCCACCACCCCCTTCACCTACAATCACCCATCACCTCTCCACCTCCCATCACCCCTCCACCACCCCCTCTCCCTGTACACGAGTGATCATCTTCAAAAACCCATCAGGTAAGAGGGGTGGCCACCACCTCCATCTCATCACACCTGGATCTTACCTGGGCTGGGTCTGTGAGGTCGTTGTGGAGAAGAAGGTGCGACCGGGAGGTGGCAGGCTCCTGGCTGCTGCTTCCTTCACCACCTTCCTATTCCTCTTTCCAACCAACTTGCCTAATACCATCTCAAATGCATTTTTGGGGGTCTCCTACAACACCCCCCCTCCATTACTGAGAAGGGATGGTTGCTGACATCTTACGCAGTTTAAAGAGTAGGTATGATCGAGCCCTATAAGGTAGGAGTCAGAGTAGCGAGGTGGGGACAAGAGCTATGAATCGACCTTGCAAGCACAACTAGACGAACACACACAAGGTGTCACCTTGTGTGTGGACAGTGCCACCACACAGTAGTGGACAGTGCCACCATACAGTGGACATTGCCACCACACAGTAGTGGGCAGTGCCACCACATAGTAGTGGGCAGTGCCACCATACAGTAGTGGGCAGTGTCACCATACGGTAATGGGCAGTGCCACCATACGGTAGTGGACTGTGCCACCACACAGTAGTGGAAAATGCCACAACACAGTAGTGGACAGTGCCACCATACAGTAAGTTGACAGTGCTACAATAAAGACAGAGTCCATGGTGCCACCTTCGCCCCCCCCCTCCTCACAATGTTTGAACCTCACTCACACAGGTCTCCCCCACCCCTCCTCCCCGCACCCCCAACATCCGGGCCACGAAACAATCACTGAATGAGGGACTAAGGAAGAGAAACAATCACTGAATGAGGGACTAAGGAAGAGAAACAATCACTGAATGAGGGACTAAGGAAGAGAAACAATCACTGAATGAGGGACTAAGGAAGAGAAACAATCACTGAATGAGGGACTAAGGAAGAGAAACAATCACTGAATGAGGGACTAAGGAAGAGAAACAATCACTGAATGAGGGACTAAGGAAGAGAAACAATCACTGAATGAGGGACTAAGGAAGAGAAACAATCACTGAATGAGGGACTAAGGAAGAGAAACAATCACTGAATGAGGGACTAAGGAAGAGAAACAATCACTGAATGAGGGACTAAGGAAGAGAAACAATCACTGAATGAGGGACTAAGGAAGAGAAACAATCACTGAATAAGGGACTAAGGAAGAGAAACAATCACTGAATGAGGGACTAAGGAAGAGAAACAATCATTTACGTAAGTCGAGAAAATTGCGCAGTAGGCAGCAGTGCGGAAAATAACCAGGAACCGGAAGATTACCTGAGCAAGGTGAAGAGGGGGAGAAGAGGGGGAGAAGAGGGGGAGAAGAGGGGTGGAGAGGGGTGGAGAGGGGAACAGAGGGAAGAAAAGGGAAATAGAGGGGCAGGGAGAAAGAAGTGAGAGGAGAGAAATAGGAGAGGGAGGACAAGAACGTATTGGAGGAAATGGAGAAAATAAAACTGGAAAGCGGATAGCGACGAAGGGGAGGAGGGGGGGGTCGATACCTGAAGGGCGCTTCCGGGGGTCTGCGCCCCCCGCGGCCAGGTCCCAGACCATATGGATCAATGCTTGATCAACCAGGCTATTACTGCTAGCCGCACGCAGTCCAACTTACGAACCACAACTCTGCTCTTAAGGAAATGAAGACAGCAGCAAGGCGACTTCTGGTAATCCCAGTTATGTATGAAGGGTGTTGAAGAGTCGCGGACCTCTGACACTCCTCGAGTTCTCTCAGTGTGCTCATCGCGCCCCTGCTGTTTAATGGAGGTATTTCGCATCGTCTGCAGTCTTTTTTCATACGACGTGATTTCAGTGTGCGGCTTCAAGACCAGAGGCCCTTTAGGGTTTTGCAGGTGTAAATTATGATGCATCTTCCGCTCCAGCGTTTTAAACAGTCAGTGGGACTTCAAGTATTTGCAACAATCTACGTTCCCGGCTGAACTTATACGAGCAGTGAAGGTTCTCTGTACAGTCTCCAGCTGTGCAATGTGGCCTGCCTTACAAGGTACTGCTCGAGTGCACCAATACCAGCCTGGAGAAAACACTGACAACAGAGTATCAACGTTGGCTTGGTATTTCATTTTTCAAGGTTCTAGTTAACCAGCCTATTATTTTTCCTGTGATAACATTGTTGTGATTCTTCAAAGTGATGTTAAATATTATCACTCTTAACTCTCTCCAGTGATTTCAGTTTCCTTTATAATGATTTTCACTTTTTATTTCCTCAATGTCGCCATAACGGAGTAATTGAAATTTCTCCTCATTGAACATCGTTGTTTACTGTCCTTAAGAGACACGTAAGTTCCCCAGTCTTCTAATAACATGTTCATTTTTCCACTATAATCTACCTTGTCCATAATTACTATCACATTTGCTTTGTCTGTTTCTTAAGGTGAAGTCCAGGATCTTTCCTTAATTCATGGTATAACTTAACAAATCTTTGATGACAATAGTGTTGTAGAGGTGTGAGCTTTTGAGCTTTGCTCACACCTCTACAACACAATTGTCATCAAAGATTTGTTAAGTTATACCATGAATTAAGGAAAGATCCTGGACTTCACCTTAAGAAACAGACAAAGCAAATGCGATAATAATTATGGACAAGGTAGATATAGTGGAAAAACAAACATGTTATTATAAGACTGGGGAACTTACGTGTCTCTTAAACGGACTCTGTCTCTCATGGACAATCTCGTATGGTCTGTCAAGGATACGGTGCTGTGATTTATATATCTATGTCTCATATAAAATGAGAAAGAAGTGGGGTGAGTACTGTGCCTTGAGGGAGAGAGTTGTTCACTGTGTCACCCTCCGACTCCCCTCTGTCCCACATATCCATCACAGCCTGGTAAGAGTTTAAAATTTAGGTGCTGGCAGCACCAACAGTCTGAGCCATCAACCGTAGCCGGCCACGGGGGCAATGACCCCCGAAATCGACTAGAAGCAGACAGGTCGACCACAGGTTGTGATGGTTACGCTGGCCTGTGAACCGCTAGCAGTAACAGCTTGCTTGACCAAGAAATCTAATACACTGCTAAATACACACACACACACTCATACATAAAACACACAGCGAAGAGGAGGGGCCAGGAGCTCTGAATAGACCCCTGCAACCACAAATAGGTTAGTACACACACTCGAGGAAGGAGGACATACCTCTCAAAAATTAAGCTTCCACTTGAGTTTATTCCAAGCTATAACTTCACTAAGTGGAAGCCGGACCTCCCTGACCCAAACCCAACACACACTTGCCCAAGCTAACGCTCGGGTGAGACTTGGGCAAACTTCTTGTTACTTAGGTAAAACTTATCTAAGTTTGCTACAGCTCGGACAATTCTCGGATAAGCTTGGTAACGCTCGGACAATTCTCGGATAAGCTTGGTAACGCTCGGACAATTCTCGGATAAGCTTGGTAACGCTCGGACAATTCTCGGATAGGCTTGGTAACGCTCGGACAATTCTCGGATAGGCTTGGTAACGCTCGGACAATTCTCGGATAAGCTTGGTAACGCTCGGACAATTCTCGGATAAGCTTGGTAACGCTCGGACAATTCTCGGATAAGCTTTGTAACGCTCGGACAATTCTCGGATAAGCTTTGTAACGCTCGGACAATTCTCGGAGATCAATGGTGACAGATTCAGGATGCACTGAAATGACAAAAAAAATGAACATCATACACAAATAACGCGCACATAGAGAAGCTCATGACGTTTCGGTCCGACTTGGACCATTAACAAGTCACACTGACACTAGGGTGAAGGAGCCAGCATATATAGAAGAGGGACGGGACAGAGAGAGGAAGAAGGAAGTGGAGAAATAGTGGTAGTAGTGGTAGATGTGATGATGATGGCGGCGACGGCTGGTGGTGGTGGTGATGGTGGTGGTAGTAGTAGTAGTACTAGTAGTAGTAGTAGTAGTAAGTAGGGTGAGTAGTTTAAGTGGCACAGGAGACAGAAAGGGGAGACCATATACAGAACAGAGGATGACCACCTAATAGTACGACAAGAACATGTGAAGGACCTGGGTGTAATGATGTCAGCTGACCTGTTGTTTACACAACATAACGAGGCAAGTGTTGTTAAAGCTATACAAATACTGTGGTCGAAAATGAAAACATTGAAAACAAGAGATATAATATACTGCCAGTAGTGAAGCTGTACATATCACTTGCGCTCTCTCGACTGGAGTATTGTTCAGTGTTGACGGCACCATTCAAGGCACGAGAGACTCCACAACTGGAATAGATATTGATATCAGTTACGGTCCGCAAAGAGCCAATAAAGCATTTAAATTACTGGGAACGCCTCAAAGTCCTAAATGTGTGTATACTCTCTGTGGTGCAGGACAATGGTATAATATATAGTACATGGAAGATACTTCAGGTCCAGGTGCCCAATCTACACACTACTGTAACAATGTAAGAGAGAGACACAGAAGTGTAAAATAAACCCAGTAAAAGCAGGGGCGTCGTGGGTACAATAAGAACATTCGTGGGCTTAGATTATTAAACACTATTAGAAGGTATCTACCTGGAGAGTGCCCCGGGGGTCAACGCCCCTGTGGCCCAGTCCTTGGCCAGGCCTCCCGGTGGATCCGGGCCTGATCAACTAGACCGTTACTGCTGGCTGCACGTAGTTCAACGTATGAACCACAGCTCGGCTGATCGGGTACTGACTTAAGGTATCTGTCCAGCTTCCTCTTGAAGGGAACCAGGGGTCTATTGGTAATTAACTATACGTTTGGTGGGAGGCTGTTGAACAGTTTTGGGCCCCGAACATTTATCAGAACGTGCAGAAATCAGGAAGTACCCGTACATCCAACTGCTGGATCACACAGGCTATGATGGATACGTATGACCAGCGGGCCACCAACAGTAACAGGCCTGTTGACAAGGCAGCCCGACTCAGAACCAGGCTGCGGAAGTAGGAAAACTCTCGAAATCAGACACAGGTATACTACTACAGGTCTACAAAGCCGGGTGTCTGCATATATCACCCCATTACCTCGGATTATCGGAAGAATCTAAAGAGACGGTGTCAAGAGCCTGCTGGAACAAGTCATCACCAGGGAAGCTTGCCAACAGATTAAACCCTGGAGACAGGTCACGGGTATGGTGGTGGTGACGACGAGTGACCAGTGATGGTGGTGACAACAGCCTCACCAGACAGGGAAATCCCATGTGTGGGTGCCAGTTGGCACTCATCCTGTCTACCTTAACCCTCCCTCCCCCCTCCTTCCCTAGTGATGGTATCTGGCACAATACTTGCCTAGTATATACTATGTACCACACCTACATGTGCCTGTTATGCAGGTGTCTGAGTTAATGCGAACACATTGCAACGTAAGGTGTATGAAAGAGTGCGCTCCACGGTATACATTATGGAACACTTGTAAATACTGTCAGCGCTTAAGTGGAGCACTTTTTTCACAATACAAACACCTTACACTATAAACTCTTCACAGTAATGCAGAAACCTGCACAAGAGTGCCCACACATAGGTGGACACATAGGTGTGTCACATGATATATACTCCCCAATTACTGTACCACTGACAACGGGGGCAACACACACAACACTGGAGGACAGAAGGGTTAGAGGAGCCATGATAACGACATACAAAATACTGCGGGGAATCGACAAGGTAGAGAGTGACAGGATGTTCCAGAGAGGGAACACAGAAACAAGGGGACAAACTGGAAGTTGAAGACTCAGATGAGTCAAAGGGATGTTAGGAAGCATTTCTTCAGCCACAGAGTAGTCAGGAAGTGGAATAGTCTAGAGAAAGATATAGTGGAGGCAGGAACCATACATAGCTTTAAGACGAGGTATGATAAAGCTCATGGAGCAGGGAGAGCAGAGACCCAGTAGCGGACAGTGAAGAGGCGGGGCCAGGAGCTGAGTCTCGACCCCTGCAACCACAATTAGGCGAGTACAGGCCAGGAGGTATGAATCGACCCCTGCAACCACAACTAGGTGAGTACACACACACACACACACACACACACACACACACACACACACACACACACGCACACGCACGCGCTCGCTCGCGCACGCACTCTAAGAGTTGCATGAAGCACAGTGAGAAACGCCAGAATCAAAACAAGATGAATCAAAGATGAACCCCCGACAAGCTGCTCAAAGGTGACCCCCACACGGGTGACCCCCACAGCGGGGGTCTTGTACACTACGTCAGCAGTTAAAACAATAATGAATAAGTTGAGATAGAGAACATAAAAGGCACAATACCATGACTGGAACAAGACACAAATAACCTGCACACAGGAGACGATGTAGATAAATGTTCAGAGAACCGATAAGTTGGTAAATTAGTTACATGTGCAACACCTGGCTATCTTTATTGATGAAATGTTTCATAATAAAGATAGCCAAGTGTTGCACATGTAACTAATTTACCAGGAGAGACGAGCTTATGACGACGTCCGAGCGAAACGTCGTCATAAGATTAGCTCTGCTATGTGAGAGAAATGTCGGTTCTCTGGGTAGGAGCAGCTTGCAACAATGTTACATACCAGTTTTTGTCGCAACACATGCAACTTGAATTACGCACATGTGCAACATCTGGATATCTTTATCAGTTCCATACAGAAGGCTGGAGAGGTAGATGAGGGGCAATCAGTCCGTCAGCCTAGAAGCAAGTGCTCAGTACTAAACACCAACTGCTAGACTGAGGGGACTGATTACCTCATCTTCTACCTGTTCAGTCTGCCGTATTGCACTGATAAAGCCACTGGCTGGAGAAAATCTACATGGTAAAGATACCCAGATGTTGTACATATGTACAGTTCACATGTTTACACCTAGACTGCACATGTGTCACGATTCCTACTTAATTTGCGAGCGACTGCAGAGCTTCGTCTGTTCTGTAACCAAGGTAACAGTACATGCGGAGGGAAGACTACTGATGCAGACGACTTAACAGACACTGAGTAACGAGTCATCTTGGTGCATGGCAAGCGCACCTGTGTCATGACACCAGCGCACCTGCGTCATGACACCAGCGCACCTGTGTCATGACACCAGCGCACCTGCGTCATGACACTTTCTACAAATGTATCATACCACTATGTACATTGAAGGAGTAGACTTTATACTTTGCTGGGCTACACCATCCCCTCTAACCCCTTCCCTTCATCCCCTCCCCTCCACCACCACCTCCATTTCTCCTCCCCAATACATGCTTCCCCTTCCTTCATACCAAGTATCTCCTTTTCCCGACCCCCTCCTGCATGTCTCCTCCAAGCCTCGCTCCCTTCCCCATCACCCCCTCCCTTACTCATCACACCCTCCCTTCTTAAAAAACTCTCCCCCCTCCATACACACACACTGTCAGTTATTTTCAGCACCTTATTTATATCCTTTCAATGTTTAAGTTGAGGAGTCTTAGTCTATGTTCCCAGCAAAGACTCCTGGTGTAAGTTACCTGCAGCCGCTTCCGGAGGTCACCACCCCCGCGGCCCGGTCCCAGACCAGGCGGTACAAGGATTCACTTTATCTTCCAGGCTGTGATGGCTTGCGAGTGTGTGGTCAGCTAGCAGCAATAACCTGACTGATTATAAACAAGGAAGCCTGGCCTGGCTGCGAGGGTGAAACAAAAAAACTCTCGACACCGGCCACATGCATGTCATAGGTATGACTTTCCGCCCTGGACTTGTGTCTACGTAGGAAAGTTTCTTGCTAAAGACAGGGAGTCACTGTCTCACCCACACAAAAATTGTCTTCAATGAGGAAAATTTTCAATTACATCACAAGAAAAATTAAGGGAAAAAACTAGAAGGAAGTATGAAGGTAGACAGAAAAGAGAGCAACAGAAGGGAGTATGAAGGTAGACAGAGAAGAGAGCAACAGAAAAGGGAGTATGAAGGTAGACAGAGAAGAGAGCAACAGAAAAGGGAGTATGAAGGTAGACAGAGAAGAGAGCAACAGAAAAGGGAGTATGAAGGTAGACAGAGAAGAGAGCAACAGAAAAGGTAGAATGAAGGTAGACAGAGAAGAGAGCAACAGAAGGGAGTATGAAGGTAGACAGAGAAGAGAGCAACAGAAGGGAGTATGAAGGTAGACAGAGAAGAGAGCAACAGAAGGGAGTATGAAGGTAGACAGGTAGACAGAAGAGAGCAACAGAAGGTAGTATGAAGGTAGACAGAGAAGAGAGCGACAGAAGGGAATATGAAGGTAGACAGAGAAGAGAGCGACAGAAGGGAGTATGAAGGTAGACAGAGAAGAGAGCGACAGAAGGGAGTATGAAGGTAGACAGAAGAGAGCGACAGAAGGGAGTATGAAGGTAGAGAGAAAAGAGAGCAACAGAAGGGAGTATGAAGGTAGACAGAAGAGAGCAACAGAAGGGAGTATGAAGGTAGACAGAGAAGAGAGCAACAGAAGGGAGTATGAAGGTAGACAGAGAAGAGAGCAACAGAAGGGAGTATGAAGGTAGACAGAGAAGAGAGCAACAGAAGGGAGTATGAAGGTAGACAGGTAGACAGAGAAGAGAGCAACAGAAGGGAGTATGAAGGTAGACAGGTAGACAGAAGAGAGCAACAGAAGGGAGTATGAAGGTAGACAGAGAAGAGAGCAACAGAGGAATGATAGTGGCAGAGGATCTCACCTTGAAGGAGCACAAGTGTAATTATCACAACTGCGAGGAAAATGAGAGATGGATAACAAGAACCTTTAAAACAAGGGATGACACAATAATGACGATCCTCTGAGTGACTTGTCTTCCCTAGCTGGATTATATTCTACATTAACAGACCATTATAAGCCAAGAAGACTAAGAACCGGAGAATGTACAGAAAACCTCCAATGCTTATATAAATTCAATCAAAAACATAAA
Organism: Cherax destructor; assembly: GCA_009830355.1. Taxonomy (NCBI): domain Eukaryota; kingdom Metazoa; phylum Arthropoda; class Malacostraca; order Decapoda; family Parastacidae; genus Cherax; species Cherax destructor. Next base: position 150,133 of record WNWK01000745.1, on the reverse strand, counting down.
ATAGCGAGTCCTCTTGAAGTCTCTCACAGTTACTCCTCTTACTGCAGCTGAGATACATCATAATGTACACCTAGAACATTATAAGAGGGACTGGTTCCAAACCTACACACCGAAATCACTATATGAAAGCAAGAGGCTCGGCAGATGGTGCACAATACAACCACATGCAACGCAGAGCTGCCATCAATATACTACGATAACTCGATAACTGTAAAGGGACCAAGACTCTTCAATACCTTCTCTTTATGCACAATGGAAATCAACAAATCCTTGGGAACCTTCAAGAGGAAACCGAGTAAGTTCCTTAAGTCAGCTGCTGATCAGCCAGGCTGTGGTGCTGACGTAGGCCTGCCTGAGGCTATTTAAGTGGTGAGGCCAGAAGTCTCCAGGTACACCACGAAATCTGCCCTCACCCTCTCTTCTCATCCCCCTTCCTTTCTCTCACTATCTTTTCTCCCCCATTCCTCCCTCCCCTTCCCCCCTTTTCTCTCCCCGCAGTGTGACAAGTGTGACACCTGGTGGGGGAGTGGGTGACAAGGTCGTCACCTGGTTTACAACGTATAAATACCCAGAGTATTTACAGTACTGTGAGTAAGCAAGTAGTATTAATGTAGGGGGGGGGGAAGAAGAGCACAGTGGAAAGAGGGAGATGGGGAAGTGTGAGGGAGAAAGAGGGGATGAAACAAGGGAGAGTAAGGGAAGGACAGGAAGGAGGAACTAAGTGTAGAAGTCTTCAAGAGGAAACTGGACAAATAGCTTCACCAGATGCCAGATCAACCAAACTGTGATGGATATGTGGGCCAGCGGGCCACCAGCAGCAACAGCCTGGCTGGCCAGGCTAGCACCAGATGAGCCTAGCCCAATGCCGGGCGCTGGGAGTAGAAATCCTCTCGAAACTCAAAGGTGTATGAAAGAAGGCTGTTGAAAAGTCCTGGTACCTTTACACTTGGTGTTATTTTTCAGTATACTCACCAACAAAAACAACCTATAATATCCATGAGTCAAACATTAACAAAAACATCCATCAACAACATTCAACGAAAAATCAACAACAATCCACAACAGCCAGTAAGTACCACCATCACCGACAACCAACATCAATAACAACCACAACCAACCAAAACAAACAAAATAATAATAGAAATAGATTCGTGGATAGAGACGATGTTGGCAGCACCTCAGCTCTCACACAGTGCTGTCAGCACCTCAGCTCTCACACACAGTGCTGCCAGCACCTCAGCTCTCACACACAGTGCTGCCAGCACCTCAGCTCTCACACACAGTGCTGCCAGCACCTCAGCTCTCACACACAGTGCTGCCAGCACCTCAGCTCTCACACACAGTGCTGCCAGCACCTCAGCTCTCACACACAGTGCTGCCAGCACCTCAGCTCTCACAGTGCTGCCAGCACCTCAGCTCTCACAGTGCTGCCAGCACCTCAGCTCTCACAGTGCTGCCAGCACCTCAGCTCTCACAGTGCTGCCAGCACCTCAGCTCTCACAGTGCTGCCAGCACTCAGCTCACACACACAGTGCTGCCAGCACCTCAGCTCACACACACAGTGCTGCCAGCACCTCAGCTCACACACACAGTGCTGCCAGACCCTCAGCTCCTCACACACAGTGCTGCCAGCACCTCAGCTCTCACACAGTGCTACCAGCACCTCAGCTCATCACACAGTGCTAGCCAGGCACCTCAGCTCACACAGTGCCACCCAGCTCACAGGCTGCAAGCACCTCAGCTCTCACACACGTGCTCAAGCTCAGCTCTCAAGCACCTCAGCTCACACAGTGCTAGCCCTCAGCTCTCACACAGTGCTCACTCAGCTCTCACACAGTGCTACCTCAGCTCTCACACAGTGCTCCTCAGCTCTCACACAGTGCTCACCTCAGCTCCACACAGTGCTACCTCAGCTCTCACACAGTGCTACCTCAGCTCTCACACAGTGCTACCTCAGCTCTCACACAGTGCTACCTCAGCTCTCACACAGTGCTACCTCAGCTCTCACACAGTGCTACCTCAGCTCTCACACAGTGCTACCTCAGCTCTCACACAGTGCTACCTCAGCTCTCACACAGTGCACCTCAGCTCTCACACAGTGCTACCTCAGCTCTCACACAGTGCTCCCTCAGCTCTCACACAGTGCTACACTCAGCTCCACACAGTGCCACTCAGCCTCACACAGTGCTCAGCCTCAGCTCACACAGTGCACCTCAGCTCCACACAGTGCTACACTCAGCTCTCCACACAGTGCTGCAAGCACTCAGCTCACACAGTGCTCCTCAGCTCACACAGTGCTGCAAGCACCTCAGCTCTCACACACAGTGCTGCAAGCACCTCAGCTCTCACACACAGTGCTGCAAGCACCTCAGCTCTCACACACAGTGCTGCAAGCACTCAGCTCACACACAGTGCTGCAAGCACCTCAGCCTCACACACAGTGCTGCAAGCACCTCAGCTCCACACAGTGCTGCAAGCACTCAGCTCACACCAGTGCTGCAAGCACCTCAGCTCACACACAGTGCTGCAAGCACCTCAGCTCTCACACACAGTGCTGCAAGCACCTCAGCTCTCACACACAGTGCTGCAAGCACCTCAGCTCTCACACACAGTGCTGCAAGCACCTCAGCTCTCACACACAGTGCTGCAAGCACCTCAGCTCTCACACAGTGCTGCAAGCACCTCAGCTCTCACACAGTGCTGCAAGCACTCTCACAGTCTGCAACCTCACCACACAGTGCTGCAAGCACCTCAGCTCTCACACAGTGCTGCAAGCACCTCAGCTCACACAGTGCTGCAAGCACCTCAGCTCACACAGTGCTGCAAGCACCTCAGCTCTCACACAGTGCTGCAAGCACCTAGCTCACACAGTGCTGCAGCACCTCAGCTCACACAGTGCTGCAAGCACCTCAGCTCTCACACAGTGCTGCAAGCACCTCAGCTCTCACACAGTGCTGCAAGCACCTCAGCTCACAGTGCTGCAAGCACCTCAGCTCTCACACACAGTGCTGCAAGCACCTCAGCTCTCACACAGTGCTGCAAGCACCTCAGCTCTCACACAGTGCTGCAAGCACCTCAGCTCTCACACAGTGCTGCAAGCACCTCAGCTCTCACAGTGCTGCAAGCACTCAGCTCTCACACAGTGCTGCAAGCACCTCAGCTCTCACACAGTGCTGCAAGCACCTCAGCTCTCACACAGTGCTGCAAGCACCTCAGCTCTCACACAGTGCTGCAAGCACCTCAGCTCTCACACAGTGCTGCAAGCACCTCAGCTCTCACACAGTGCTGCAAGCACCTCAGCTCTCACACAGTGCTGCAAGCACCTAGCTCTCACACAGTGCTGCAAGCACCCAGCTCTACACAGTGCTGCAAGCACCTCAGCTCTACACAGTGCTGCAAGCACCTCAGCTCTCACACAGTGCTGCAAGCACCTCAGCTCTCACACAGTGCTGCAAGCACCTCAGCTCTCACACAGTGCTGCAAGCACCTCAGCTCTCACACAGTGCTGCCAGCACCTCAGCTCTCACACAGTGCTGCCAGCACCTCAGCTCTCACAGTGCTGCAAGCACCTCAGCTCTCACACAAAGGTTAACTCTAGAGGTCAAGGAAGATGTCAGAAGATCAAGGATAGCAGAGGGGGAATAACTCTCCCCTCATTAGTTGACACCAGGCAGGGCCCAGACCATCATTAGTGCCAGACTCAACTACATCTATTAGAAGCAAACACTGTTTGTCTCTAGCCCCCAAAGGGGCAAACACTGTATCTAACCCCAAAGGTACACTGTCTATATCTAACCTCAAAGGTGCAAACACTGTATCTATATCCAGCCACAAAGGTGCAAACTATTGGTCTGTTACTCTGATGTACCATTTTTAGTAGTTGTAATTGAAGGCAGAGTTATCTTAGCTCGAACTCTAAGCTCAGGGAATAACTGAGCAAAAAAATCTTAATGTTTTATATATACTGAAAAGCTTCATATTGGGCGATATTTTCACGGTTCTGCAGGTTCTTTTTCTAACATTTAGAACTAGGTTCTTTTTCTAACATTTAGAACTGATGGATAATATTTCTAGTTGATGGGTAATATTTCTATTTGATGGGTAATATTTCTAGTTGATGGATAATATTTCTAGTTGATGGATAATATTTCTAGTTGATGGATAATATTTCTAGTTGATGGATAATATTTCTAGTTGATGGGTAATATTTCTAGTTGATGGATAATATTTCTAGTTGATGGGTAATATTTCTAGTTGATGGATAATATTTCTAGTTGATGGTAATATTTCTAGTTTGATGGTAATATTTCTAGGTGATGGGTAATATTTCTAGGTGATGGGTAATATTTCTAGGTGATGGGTAATATTTCTAGGTGATGGGTAATATTTCTAGGTGATGGGTAATATTTCTAGGTGATGGGTAATATTTCTAGGTGATGGGTAATATTTCTAGTTGATGGGTAATATTTCTAGTTGATGAATAATATTTCTAGGTGATGGGTAATATTTCTAGTTGATGGATAATATTTCTAGTTGATGGATAATATTTCTAGTTGATGGGTAATATTTCTAGTTGATGGATAATATTTCTAGTTGATGGGTAATATTTCTAGTTGATGGATAATATTTCTAGTTGATGGATAATATTTCTAGGTGATGGGTAATATTTCTAGGTGATGGGTAATATTTCTAGGTGATGGGTAATATTTCTAGGTGATGGGTAATATTTCTAGGTGATGGGTAATATTTCTAGGTGATGGGTAATATTTCTAGGTGATGGGTAATATTTCTAGGTGATGGGTAATATTTCTAGGTGATGGGTAATATTTCTAGGTGATGGGTAATATTTCTAGTTGATGGGTAATATTTCTAGTTGATGGGTAATATTTCTAGGTGATGGGTAATATTTCTAGGTGATGGGTAATATTTCTAGGTGATGGGTAATATTTCTAGGTGATGGGTAATATTTCTAGGTGATGGGTAATATTTCTAGGTGATGGGTAATATTTCTAGGTGATGGGTAATATTTCTAGGTGATGGTAATATTTCTAGGTGATGGGTAATATTTCTAGGTGATGGGTAATATTTCTAGGTGATGGGTAATATTTCTAGGTGATGGGTAATATTTCTAGTTGATGGGTAATATTTCTAGCTGATGGGTAATATTTCTAGCTGATGGGTAATATTTCTAGCTGATGGGTAATATTTCTAGCTGATGGGTAATATTTCTAGTTGATGGGTAATATTTCTAGCTGATGGGTAATATTTCTAGCTAATGGGTAACATTTCTAGTTGATGGATTATATTTCTAGTTGATGAATTATATTTATAGTTGATGGATTATATTTCTAGTTGATGGATTATATTTCTAGTTGATGGATTACATTTCTAGTTTATGGATTATATTTCTAGTTGATGAATTATATTTCTAGTTGATGGATTATATTTCTAGTTGATGGATTATATTTCTAGTTGATGGATTATATTTCTAGTTGATGGATTATATTTCTAGTTGATGGATTATATTTCTAGTTGATGGATTATATTTCTAGTTGATGGATAATATTTCTAGTTGATGGATAATATTTCTAGTTGATGGATTATATTTCTAGTTTATGGATTATATTTCTAGTTTATGGATAATATTTCTAGTTGATGGATTATATTTCTAGTTGATGGATTATATTTATAGTTGATGGATTATATGTCTAGTTGATAGATTATATTTCTAGTTGATGGGTAATATTTATAGTTGATGGATAATATTTCTAGATGATGGATATTTCTAGATGAATAATATTTCTAGTTGATGGATAATATTTCTAGTTGATGGATAATATTTCCAGTTGATGCCGTGTTGTGGTTGGTACGTTGGAGTGCGTGTGGCCAGGAGTAACAGCCTGGTTGATCAGGCCTTGGATCCACCAGATGACAGGTCTGGGGCTGGACCGCAGAAGCAGCCTTCAGGTTGAAGGGGTGGGGGTGGGGGTGGGGAGCAGTTGAACAGTGAAATAGTGTGTTGAGGCAGTGCCAGTGATTAACCACAGCCATAGTCTAGTTAATTACTCAGGTCTATTACAGTAATTTTAATTAAGCCAGACCAGTGAAATTAGGAACCACCTCTGGTGTCAGTCTGACAAGACGGGGGAGGGGTGGGAGGGGGATATGAAAGGAGGGGGGGGAGGGGGAGATGAAAGGAGGGGTGGGAGGGGAAGATGAAAGGAGGGGTGGGAGGGGGAGGAGGGAAGGGTGTGGGAGGTGAGGGGAGGAGAGGGTGGGAGAGGAAGGAGGGATGGGAGGGGGAAACGAAAGGAGGGGTTTGAGAGAGAAAAGGGAGGGGTGGGAGGAGGGGGTGGGTGGGGAGAGTTGGGGGTGCCAGGGGGAGGAGGAGGGTGGGAGGGGGAGTACATGCCGAGGGACTTGGGTTTTTTAACTGAATTTATTCACTTTAAACAAGGGTATTATTCATTTTCGTGCCAATTGCTTGGATCAAGAGCACTTCACGAGCATGAAGGCACTCTCCCTGAAGAGACAGAGGTGGATGAATATACGAAAGAGACTTGTGGTTTAATATAGGAGAGGTAATCATGGTTTATAATGATAGGTACTTATGGTTTTATTAATCCCTCTTCCTTTATCTCTTCCTCTCCTATCCTTTTCATTTCTTCTCTCCTCTTCCATCCTCCGTTCCCTCCTCTCCCCTATCTCATTACTACCTCCGGCCTCCATCTTCCTGCCTGTCCTCCCTCCTCGACATCTCCTCCTGCTCCTCTTCAGCCCCCTGTGCCTAGTCACGTCAATGACATCTCTCACTGGCCTCAGTCAACGTCCCCACTGTCAGTCAGTGACATGCCTGCACTGCTGCCTCAGTCAGTCAAGACCAGTGCTGCCTGCACTGCTGCCTCCAGTCAGTCAAGACCAGTGCTGCCTGCACTGCTGCCTCCAGTCAGTCAAGACCAGTGCTGCCTGCACTGCTGCCTCCAGTCAGTCAAGACCAGTGCTGCCTGCACTGCTGCCTCCAGTCAGTGTCAAGACCAGTGCTGCCTGCACTGCTGCCTCCAGTCAGTCAAGACCAGTGCTGCCTGCACTGCTGCCTCCAGTCAGTCAAGACCAGGCCTGCACTGCTGCCTCAGTCAGTCAGACCAGCTGCCTGCACTGCTGCCTCCAGTCAGTCAAGACCAGTGCTGCCTGCACTGCTGCCCCACTCCAGTCAGTCAAGACCAGTGCTGCCTGCACTGCTGCCTCCAGTCAGTCAAGACCAGTGCTGCCTGCACTGCTGCCTCCAGTCAGTCAAGACCAGTGCTGCCTGCACTGCTGCCTCCAGTCAGTCAAGACCAGTGCTGCCTGCACTGCTGCCTCCAGTCAGTCAAGACCAGTGTGCCTGCACTGCTGCCTCCAGTCAGTCAAGACCAGTGTTGCCTGCACTGCTGCCTCCAGTCAGTCAAGACCAGTGTTGCCTGCACTGCTGCCTCCAGTCAGTCAAGACCAGTGTTGCCTGCACTGCTGCGCACCATTTTCAGTCCAAGACCAGTGTTGCCTGCACTGCTGCCTCCAGTCAGTCAAGACCAGTGTTGCCTGCACTGCTGCCTCCAGTCAGTCAAGACCAGTGTTGCCTGCACTGCTGCCTCCAGTCAGTCAAGACCAGTGTTGCCTGCACTGCTGCCTCCAGTCAGTCAAGACCAGTGTTGCCTGCACTGCTGCCTCCAGTCAGTCAAGACCAGTGTTGCCTGCACTGCTGCCTCCAGTCAGTCAAGACCAGTGTTGCCTGCACTGCTGCCTCCAGTCAGTCAAGACCAGTGTTGCCTGGAACTGGATTGGACACTCCACCTTGCCAATGAGGATAAAGAACTCGATTCCTTTGCTTGCCTTAAGCGTATCAGTAGGTTTAAGAAGTGGGAAGATTTCAAGGAGGAAATGCGTAAATATTTCTGTAAACGCAAAGCCCATCACTACTTTGATGTCTTCACTCTTATATAGAATGAGAAACACGCAAGAAACAAGCACTGGACGACGGTCCTCTAAAGTGTATTTGTGGAGTTAAGGAAGCCTCCAAGGGCTTTCTTGAAGCCGTCAGTAAAACTAAATGGGCTGGTGACGATGGTAAAAATCAGTCCCGAGGCCATTGTCATTGTGATTTTCGCAGGTATTATGAGAAGAGATGTTCCCAGCAGCCTTCACCGTTCTACTGACGAGGTCGATCTACGTTCTGAACAGACTATGTGCTAGCTGACCAGCGATGCGTGAAGAGTCAAAGGTGTGTCCCTGGAACCATCCTTACACACTGTACAACGTGGTAAGCTGAAAGTCCTTGTCGTGAATTCTCAAGGTAGAGATTTTATCCTGAAGAAAGTACACCTCACTTGTAGACCTCGTCAGGTTTCCTCTCCTCGTGAGAGTCGAAGGCGAAGTGCCAGTAGACCAGCTAGCTTGTAGGTCAACTCACTCAGCAACTGCACCAAATGCTAAACCTATGAAATTGACCGCACTTATTTCTCAAACTATCCCTTTGGAAAAAGGTGCTAAACCTATTTACATACTTGCTTACCACTCAATACATGCACTTACTGCATATTCAAAACGTTTTCGCTGACGAACTCATTACCAAGATGCTCCGTGACAGTTATTGAAGACTTCTCTTCCATGGAATGTCCCACTTAGTCTTGTTCATAAGGATGGGACATGGCGCTTTGGAATCGACTACAGGAAACTCAAACTTCTGTGCACTCCCAGACCACTTCCCAGTTCCAGTTCTGAATGACTTAAAGCAAAACACTGGTAATATTTTTTTTACACAGTCTTCTACAAGGCTTTTGGCAGATTCCTTGATAGTCTCGTTGTCTTAGGGTGTCTTCCTACCTCATAAAATTTAATCAGGTATTGGTCAAATTAGCCGAAGGTACATTCAGGGTCAAGCTCTCAGGGTCAAGCTTGCTAAACCCGAAATGGTCATACAGCGCTGTTCTCGGGGAAGAGAAAGTTTCTGGGCCACGTAGTGACCCAGAACGGCATAAAGGCAGAAGATTCTAAGCTCTTTGCCTTTCAGAATTTCCCCAGACCTACAACGGCAGATGCAGTTTGCTCCTTCAAATGCTAGATGGATTCGACCACACTTTCATTGCTGGTTTCTCTACTATTGCCGCGCCACTGACTCAGCTTCTCAAGAACGATGTTCCTTTGAGTGGACTTGCCACCAGGAAAAAGCATTTGTCATGCTTAAGGAATTCACCAAGGAGTTCACCTTGACGACTGATGCTAGGAAAGTTGGCACTGGTGCCATCGTGTCGCAAGAGTCCAATGACAAGCAACAATCAATAGTCTATGCTAGTCATGCTCTTACCAAAGCTGAGTGAAACTATAATATCTAGATATTATCTACCAACATCCCATCAAGATTTATACTGATCATTTGCCTCTGTTGTCTCTCTGTGCAAACAAATATCCATTGGGAAAGCATGCACAATGGTCTTTTAATTTCAATGACTCCATGTTCCAGATAAGCAGAACGTCACTGCTGCTGCTGTCAAGGCATATTGCTTTTGTTAGCTCTGACAACTCCTCCAGTGAGGATCTAAATAGAGATCAACATCAAGAGATTGTTTGGTCACCAGTTTCGTTCTGACCAGGAGGATGCAACCTGCTGGTCAACCGTCACTGTGAGAACTTGGTTTGTCGACAGAGGCTGCCGATGGTAGACTTAGATCTGGTAGAGTTTCCCACCACGGGGATCCCAAGTCCTACCAGTGAAACTTGGACATTCTAGTAAAATAAAGGTAGATACCACAGATCATAGGAGATATCTGGTACAGATCATGGTGCAGCATATCCTGGACACATAGATGCCATATCCGGGACATATAGGTGCACAATCCTGGTACAGATCATAGGAGGCATATCCTGGTACAGATCAAGTGCCATATCCTGGTACAGATCATAGGTGCAGATATCCTGGTCAGATCATGTGCAGATATCCTGGTAGATCATGGGTCAGCATATCCAGGTACAGACTAGGTGAATACCAGGTACAGATCTTTGCATATCCAGGTACAGATCATGGGGTGAGCATATCCAGTACAGATCATAGGTGCAGCATATCCTGGTACAGATCATAGGTGCAGCATATCCTGGTACAGATCATAGGTGCAGCATATCCTGGTACAGATCATAGATGCAGCATATCCTGGTGCAGATCATAGGTGCAGCATATCCAGGTACAGATCACAGTGTCTGACAGGCAAGAATGAAATACTTCTGGCCTATGATGGAGATTGCAGAGTATGTGCACAAATGTGTTGTGTGCCACCAGCACCAAGGCACCGTCAGCGGTGGTAACCCCACTCCAGCATCCCATCACAAAGGAACCGTGGGAGAATTCTGTGAATTTCTTGACCTCGAAGAAAGGTAACAAACACCTGCTTCTGATGGTAGATAACCTGACGCAGTACTGTGAGCTGGTAACCATTCCTGACAAAACTGCTGAGACAGTTGCAAATGCTTTCAAGAGTGTATATTATTCTATTCACATCTTCTTAGTAGTAATAATAATCTTTATTTCTACATGTACAAGGTATACAGGTCTATATGGCATCAATGACACTACTATATAGAAAGCCCCTGGTTATGCTGAGAATTTCGGGCAAATTTGGTCAATTTTGACCTCAGGATGCGACCAACACCTGTACCTATTTTACTGATAGGTAAACAGGGACATCAGGTTCTTAAGGAAACACGTCCCAATGTTTCCACCCGTACCGGGGGATCGAACCACGGACCTCAATGTGCGAGCTTAGTGCGCTAGTTATCGAGCTATGGGTCAGAGTTCATTAACGTCACAACGCAGCATTTTTTTGGTAGGTTCGGTATTCACCAAGCGGCCGTAGCTGCACGCCATCCTAGCGAGCAGTGGCCTTGTCCAACGCACCAGTTGTTAAATTCCTCGTGATCACACTAACTACCACTTGAGTGATTAAGAGTCATTTTTATAAACCATACCGCGGGTTCGAACCCCACCCGTGGTATGGTTTGTTTGCAATCGTGTCATTACGATTTCGTGAGTCATTTTTATACTCCGTTTCAGACTAATTCCTCAGTTTTTCCAAAGAGAAACTGAACATCATATTGCTATCAGTGATCAATGGAAGACTGTCATCCTGGAGGTATATTGTGCCATCAATTACCTGGATGGCACTCTTATACAGATTCAAGTATCGTCTGCAAAGGATGACAGTGCCATGATGTATGCCTCTATGTCGAATATGAGAATGGGGAAGTGAACAGGGGCTAGTACTGTGCACTGAGGAACAAGGCTTTTCACTACATCACCGTCTGATTTCACTCTCTTCACTATTACACTTAATTCTCTTTATTAGAAAATTAAATATCAATCTTCCCACTTGTCCAGTTATTCTTTTCGCACATATTTTGTGTGCTATTACACCATGACTGAGCTTGTCAAAAGGCTCTGGCAGTCTGTATTTACTGCATCTGCCTTTTGTTATTCTTCTGGGCATCTAAGACCATAGCGGACCAGTACTTGCGAGAGGCAGGAGCGACCTGCTCGCTGTTAACACTACCCCCAGGTTGTGCAAATTTTGTGAATCCATTTGACTGGGGATTTTGCTTCTTAAAACTCTTTCAAAAGATTTTTATAAGGGGGACCAGAGCTATAAATCTACATTTCACTGCTGTTTTGTGTCATGGTGTGATATCTGTTGTTTTTAACAAGTGTGGGATGACCCCCCGTAGCTAGTCTCTCTGGCCAGCGAATATTAAGGCACGTGTAAAGGGACTCTCCAATATACTCCAGTAAGTCATCCACGGAGATCTTCGTGTATAATGCACTAACATCGAAGCTAAATTATTTGAAAATCCACGAAAATTTGTAAGCTATAATATACCGATCAGACGAGTGTTAAATTTATCCAGAAATAGTACCTATAATAGTACCTATAATAGTACCTATAATAGTACCTATAACAGTGTTTAGGATGCCAGCTAACCATTTGGGTAGTTCATAAATAACAGATTCAGTTATAATGATTGTGTGCACGTATGTACATAAACGAGCGCGTGTACTTACCTATTTGTGGTTGCAGGGGTCGATTCACAGCCCCTGACCCCGCCTGTGTGTGTGTATCGGCGACGCCAAAACACACACACAAACACACACACACACACACACAGAGGACTTAGTAGCAATCGGTGAAGAGGCGGGGCCAGGAGCGATAAATCGACCCCTGCAACCACAAATAGGCGAGTACACACACACACACAAGACACCTCAAGGTCACTCTCCAACATCTTATAATTTACAAGAATGGTTTACCGGAAGCAATAAATAATTTGCTGCGTCAAGCTGATAATGCAGTCATTTTTTTTTTCACACAAAATGGAAAATAAAAATGACCTTAATGAAGACTTAGAGTAATATTATTAAGTTCTACCGAGATCCTTCAAGTTGTCTTCCTCCCTGAAGCCCACCACAAAAAAAAGATTCAAATTGAAACCAAGAAAATAGTGTAAGGATTGTTTGTGGATTACACAGTGATATACCTTTGATATACCTTTGAAGAGTTTCGAGAGTATCTACTCTCTGAGCCCGGCCATGGGCCAGGCTCGTCTGGTGCTTGCCTGGTCAACCAGGCTGTTGCTGCTGGAGGCCCGCTGCCCCACATATCCATCACAGCCTGGTTGATCTGGCACCTGGTGAAGATATTTGTCCAGTTTCCTCTTGAAGGCTTCTACACTGGTTCCAGCCGTGTTTCGGATATCTTCTGGTAAGATGTTGAATAGTCTGGGACCCCGGATGTTAATACAGTGCTCCCGTATTGTCCCCACCGCACCCCTGCTCCTCACTGGGTTTATTTTACACTTTCTCCCATATCTCTCACTCCAGTATGTTGTTATGGCAGTGTGCAGATTTGGGACCAGGCCCTCAAGTACTTTCCATGTATATATTATCATGTATCTCTCTCCTCCGCTCCAATGAGTACATGTTCAAGACTTGAAGGCGTTCCCAATAATTTAGATGTTTCAATGGCTCAATGTGAGCCGTAAACGATCTCTGATTTGTTCCAGCTCTGCTATTTCTCCTGCCCTGAACGGGGCCGTCAGCACTGAGCAGTATTCTAAGTGAGGGAGCACTAGCGATTTGAATAGTGTCACCATCGGCATTATTTCCTTGTTTTGAAAGTTCTCAATACCCACCCGTCATCTTCCTGGCTGTTGTGATCTTTGTCTTGTTATGGTCTTTAAACGACAGATCAGCAGACATAATTATTCCCAAGTCCTTTACGTGTTCCTTTCGTTCTATGTGGTGACCTCTTGCGTTTTGTATATAGTGTTCCTTTGAGTTCTTCATTTTTCCATACCTAAGCAGCTGAAACTTATCACCATTGAACGTCATGTTGTTCTCCACTGCCCATTGGAAGACCTTGCTTATGTCCTCCTGTAATTTTTCAGTGTCCTCTACCGTAGTGACTTTCATGCTTATTTTAGTGTCATCTGCAAATGATGATACAAAAGTGTGCTGGGTGTTTTTATCTATGTCTGGTATGAGGATGAGAAACAGCAGAGGTGCCAGGACAGTGCCTTGGGGCACTGAGCTTTGACCTCGCTGATGCTGGATCTTGCCCTGTTCACTACTACTTTTTGTGTTCTTTGTGTTAGGAACTCAAAAATCCATCTGCCTACCTTCCCGTAATGCCTATGGCCCTCATTTTGTGCGCTATCACTCCATGATCGCATTTGTCAAACGCCTTTGCAAAATCTGTGTAAATCACATCTGCGTTTTGGTCGTCCTCCAATGCCTCCGTAATTCTGTCATAATGGTTCAGCAGCTGTGACAGGCATGATCGACCCGCTCTAAAGCCATGCTGGTTCGGGTTATGTTGGTTGTGCTGGTCCATGAACTTTGTAATCTGCCGTCTCATCACTCTTTCAAAGATTTTTATGATGTGAGAAGTGAGGGCTACTGGTCTGTAATTTTTAGCTAGTGCTCTACTACCTCCCTTATGCAAAGGAGCTATGTCTGCACTCTTTAAGGCCTCTGGAATTTCACCTAGATCTAAGCTCTTTCTCCACAGAATACTAAGGGCTCTTGCTAATGGTACTTTGCACATGGTAACCTCTTACCAGAGTGACAGACACCTCCAATGAAAGCAGTGCACTAACAAATCACCGTCATCTATATTCATTACCGTGCGTGTGGATATGCGTGAAGGAAATGCGTGTACACGGAGCCCTGCACTGCCAGACTTAAGCCGCTCATCTCGTAAGGTGGCAACGATTAAAAAAAAAAAGACCTGGAAACTAGTCACAGGTAAATTACCGGGTATGGCAGCCCTTGCTTTTCACGCGGCTAATTCTACACTTGCTGTCGTATCTCTCACTGAAGCTGTGTACGGACTGGGGATCTGACCCTCAAATATGGTCCAGGTAACTCACGAAATCGTAAATACACGATTGTAAACAAACCAGGGAACGGGTGGGGTTTAAACCCATGACGAATGAGTCTTAAAACTCCAGGTCAGTGGGTAAACCACAGGGCCAGCTGGCTACAATAAGATTCATCCAACTACGTAAATTTTTGTATACGTAGTTGGATGAATCTTATTGTAGCCAGCTGGTACAGTGGTTTCCGCACTGACCTGGAGTTTTACGACTCGCTCGCCATGGGTACAAACCCCACCCGTTCCCTGGTATGTTCCATTAGTATATTATCAAGTATCTCTTCCATTCCAGGCACAATATTGGGAGTACTTTTTGGTTGTGCCTGTAGCTTATATATCTCACGGACTACGATATCTTGCCAAGTCTCAGCACAGAATAATAATCGTACCCAGAGAGCCATTTAACCAGTACAGTACTCGGCTTCTAATTCGGAAAGTTCTAGTAATCCAGACTATCATTATTCCAGCCTCTTGATGCTCTTTTGCCTTTCTGTGTTCTCTTAAAACGACAGGTCCTCTGCCTTTCTTATTCCCATGTCAATTACATTTTCCTTTTGATGTATATGATGATCTGTTTGCATTTTATACTTGTTTCCAGTTTTCCTTTGTGTTCTACATCAAAGCAGACAGAATTTACCACTCAAAATTGTTTTCCTCTGCTCACACGAAGACTTAATTTATGTTTCTGGTGTCTACTGGCGCAACGTCCATGCATATTTTGGTATCGTCGGCAGGGTAGGGCACGAACCTGTCATTCCTGTTTTCGTTTTGAAAAAAAAAAAAAAAAAAGAGTCGAGGTGCCAGGACTGTACCTTGGTGCTAAAAAATAATTTATCTTTTCAGCATTACTCTGCTTCCCCCTTTTTTTTTTGCTAGAAATCTAAATATCAGTCCTCCTACCTCTCTTGTTATATATACTGACTTCATTCCTGAGCTCTCATTCCATGGTAACACTTGTCCTTATTTTTTTTTGTCTGTGGGGAAGGAGGGGGGAGGAAATTCAGTTTAAAACACACACACACACACACACACACACACAACAAGCTAGTGTTAAGAAATTGCCTAGACAAAATACACACATCACACACACATCTTGGTTCCTTAGTAATCTTATAGTCATAATGACATAAGAGTTGTGACAAAATGTTCCTTGAAACCATTGACTTGGTTTCAAGGTACTCTTTTCATAACATCAGAAGAGTGGCGTCAGGAACCCTTTCCTGACTTTATCATGTTGCTGCTGGTCTGTGGTCCATGTTGCTGCTGGTCTGACGTCATGTTGCTGCTGGTCGTCAGGCTGCCATGTTCTGCTGGCTGTTGGGCTGCCATGTTGCTGCTGGTCTGTGGCTGCCATGTTGCTGCTGGTCTGTGGCTGCCATGTTGCTGCTGGTCTGTGGCTGCCATGTTGCTGCTGGTCTGTGGCTGCCATGTTGCTGCTGGTCTGTGGCTGCCATGTTGCTGCTGGTCTGTGGCTGCCATGTTGCTGCTGGTCTGTGGCTGCCATGTTGCTGCTGGTCTGTGGCTGCCATGTTGCTGCTGGTCTGTGGCTGCCATGTTGCTGCTGGTCTGTGGCTGCCATGTTGCTGCTGGTCTGTGGCTGCCATGTTGCTGCTGGTCTGTGGCTGCCATGTTGCTGCTGGTCTGTGGCTGCCATGTTGCTGCTGGTCTGTGGCTGCCATGTTGCTGCTGGTCTGTGGCTGCCATGTTGCTGCTGGTCTGTGGCTGCCATGTTGCTGCTGGTCTGTGGCTGCCATGTTGCTGCTGGTCTGTGGCTGCCATGTTGCTGCTGGTCTGTGGCTGCCATGTTGCTGCTGGTCTGTGGCTGCCATGTTGCTGCTGGTCTGTGGCTGCCATGTTGCTGCTGGTCTGTGGCTGCCATGTTGCTGCTGGTCTGTGGCTGCCATGTTGCTGCCACATGAAATGTGTTTACGTCTCAACTTGCTAAACAACTCTCACATTTCACCTCAATTTATACTCATGTCACATCTCAATTTCTTCCATTGCAAGACTCCAAACACAGCATTAGCAGCAGCACGACACGCCTGCAATTGATATTAGACTAAACTACTTCACTATATATATATATATATATATATATATATATATATATATATATATAGGGAGGCACCACCTCTGGAACTTGCTGGGGACATATATATACGTATATAATATATATATACATATATGTCGTGCCCAATAGGTAAAACTGGTCAATTTAGCAAAAAAATCATTTAAAATTAAGTTTTTCCTAAAATTTTCTCTTGTACGTTTATATATTTTTTTCATATATGTTAATGTAAAAAATAATAATTCTGTACCAAAAGAACCTTAGAAAACTTACCTAACCTTACTATAACAAGTGCAATTTAATTTAGCCTAATCCAACTAAATATATTTTAGATAAGTTTACAATAATTTAATAATAAACAAACACAATGAAATATATATTTTTTCGTCAGGTTCAGAATGATTTTTGCGAAATTATTGCATACACAAATTTTAGCTTGCTTTATTCGGCACGATATAATATATATATATATATATATATATATATATATATATATATATATATATATATATATATATAATACACACTACACACACACACACACACACACACACACACACACACACACACACACGCACGCACGCACGCGCGCGCACACAATCGTAAAAATAACGCTACCAGTCCTTAAAACCAGACAATGACACAAATTAAAACACCACTAACCATTACGGAGTCATAAGGTCAGGTACGCAGCAACTTTCACGAGTGTTGCAAGAACAAAAATGAGACTGAACAATAGAGAGAATATCATACCTAGCTATTCCCAGTTCTGAAGACAAGAGATAACCAGAGTCGAAATACAGTCAAAACAGTAGACAATGGTTGGTGAGACCCCTCCACCCCCCTCTCACGGGTTTACCGCTTCCCAAGGTGTATAATAACTGAAGAAAGTCAAGAACCAGACTGAAGAACCAGAGTGAAGATTAAGGCGATGAACCAGAGTGAAGATTAAGGCGATGAACCAGAGTGAAGATTAAGGTGATGAACCAGAGTGAAGATTAAGGTGATGAACCAGAGTGAAGATTAAGGTGATGAACCAGAGTGAAGATTAAGGTGATGAACCAGAGTGAAGATTAAGGTGATGAACCAGAGTGAAGATTAAGGTGATGAACCAGAGTGAAGATTAAGGTGATGAACCAGAGTGAAGATTAAGGTGATGAACCAGAGTGAAGATTAAGGTGATGAACCAGAGTGAAGATTAAGGTGATGAACCAGAGTGAAGATTAAGGTGATGAACCAGAGTGAAGATTAAGGTGATGAACCAGAGTGAAGATTAAGGGGTGATGAAGACCAGAGTGAAGATTAAGGTGATGAACCAGAGTGAAGATTAAGGTGATGAACCAGAGGAGTGGTGATGAACGATGAAGTTTAAGGTGATGAACCAGAGTGAAGATTAAGGTGATGAACCAGAGTGAAGATTAAGGTGATGAACCAGAGTGAAGATTAAGGTGATGAACCAGAGTGAAGATTAAGGTGATGAACCAGAGTGAAGATTAAGGTGATGAACCAGAGTGAAGATTAAGGTGATGAACCAGAGTGAAGATTAAGGTGATGAACCAGAGTGAAGATTAAGGTGATGAACCAGAGTGAAGATTAAGGTGATGAACCAGAGTGAAGATTAAGGTGATGAACCAGAGTGAAGATTAAGGTGATGAACCAGAGTGAAGATTAAGGCGATGAACCAGAGTGAAGATTAAAGCGATGAACCCACAAGTTGAATGCAACACGTGTGCAACATTTGTCAACATTCATTGTGGAAATTTTTCGCCAGCCAGCTGGCTTCTTCGGTCCAATACATTGAAGAATTTTGGAAGATAAGAGTAGTCTGGGGTAATCAGTCCCCTCCGCCTGTGTTCAAGACTGATGCACTGAACACAGACTCCAGACTGGGGGACTGATTACCTCAAACTACTCCTCATCTTCTGCACTGGACTGAAGAAGCCACTGGCTGGCGAAACGTTTCCGGAGTAAAGATACTCAAATGTGTCTCACTCCTCAGTAATTCACAATATTCACTGGGAAACGCTAAACACGTAGGGGAATCACACACACACCACCACCACCACCACCTGGGCTACGGGCACTGATCACGTCTAATCCCAGATAAAAAACAATAGCTCCAATCCCCTGGATCAAGAACCCTCGACATTGAGAAACCACATTTTGCCCCCCTCCCGTATACCTATGCATAGTTTTTAGAGTCCTCTTAATCCTCCTCCTCCCGACCGCCTGGTCAACCTGGCTGTTGGTGCTGGCTGATCTGACCTGTTCCGAGATATCTTCCATAAGCTGGGGTGGTCGAGACTTAGCTCCTGGACCCGCCTCGTAGACCTTGTCTGCGTTCATCAACATTCCCGTAGCTACAACAATTCGCCAGCAACCGCAACTTTAAACGACGTTTCGGTCCTTCCTGGAGAATATTCTCGCCTGTTTGGACGTGACAATGGTCCGGGAAGGAGCGAAACGTCGTTTTAAAGTGTCGTCTTTAATGTCGTATTTTGCCTACTTCGTGCATTTGGCGATTTAAATTGAATTTCTTAAATACACCCTGACGAATGTTCATGACCAATGTGGCATGATGATGACCAGTAGTATAATCATAACCAGTAAGTATAATCCAACCAGTATATATAATCAGACCAGATGTAAGTATAATCATAACCAGAAATATATAATCGCAACCGAAATGTATAACATGAATGCAACCAGTAATATATAATCGAACCAGTATGTATATGCATACCAGTATGATCGCAATCGATCAACCAGTATATAATCATGACCAGTGTAGTATAATCACAACCAGTATGTATGATCGCAACCAGTGTAGATATAATCGCAACCAGTATGATATGACCATGGGCATGACCATGACAGTGGTATAATCCAACCAGTGTGTGCATAATCGCAACCAGTATAGTATAATCGCAACCAGATGTATCAACAGTAATCGCAACCAGTGAGGATATCATACCAGTAATAATATATCGCAACCAGTAAGTATATCAAACCAGTAATATATAATCATAACCAGTATAGCTATAATCGCAACCAGTAATATATAATCGCAACCAGTATGAACGTAATCCAACCATGTGTATATCCACGCATGTAGTATAATCGCAACCAGTGAGCATAATCGCAACCATGTAAAGCATAACGCAACCAAGTATATAATCACTAACCAGATGTAACATAATCGCAACCAAGTATTGTGATATATCAACCAGTATAATCATACCAGTGTGTAATCGCAACCAGTGTATATCAACCAGTACATAATCCAACCAGTGTGCAATCATGACCAGTATATATCGCAACCAGTATGGCAGTAATCGACCAGTAGTATACGTCATGACCAGTGATGAATCATAATTCATGACCAGTGTGGTATGATCGCAACCAGTGTGGTATGATCATGACCAGTGTGTATGAGTCGCATGACCAGTGTGGTATATCATGACCAGTGGGGTATGATCATGACCAGTGTGGTATGATCATGACCAGTGTGGTATGATCATGACCAGTGTGGTATGATCATGACCAGTGTGGTATGATCATGACCAGTGTGGTATGATCATGACCAGTGTGGTATGATCATGACCAGTGTGGTATGATCATGACCAGTGTGGTATGATCATGACCAGTGTGGTATGGTCATGACCAGTGTGGTATGGTCATGACCAGTGTGGTATGGTCATGACCAGTGTGGTATGGTCATGACCAGTGTGGTATGGTCATGACCAGTGTGTATGGTCATGACCAGTGTGGTATGGTCATGACCAGTGTGTATGGTCATGACCAGTGTGGTATGGTCATGACCAGTGTGGTATGGTCATGACCAGTGTGGTATGGTCATGACCAGTGTGGTATGGTCATGACCAGTGTGGTATGGTCATGACCAGTGTGGTATGGTCATGACCAGTGTGGTATGGTCATGACCAGTGTGGTATGGTCATGACCAGTGTGGTATGGTCATGACCAGTGTGGTATGGTCATGACCAGTGTGGTATGGTCATGACCAGTGTGGTATGGTCATGACCAGTGGTGACCAGTGGTATGGTCATGACCAGTGTGGTATGGTCATGACCAGTGTGGTATGGTCATGACCAGTGTGGTATGGTCATGACCAGTGTGGTATGGTCATGACCGAGTCATGACAGTGTGGTATGGTCATGACCAGTGTGGTATGGTCATGACCAGTGGGGTATGGTCATGACCAGTGTGGTATGGTCATGACCAGTGTGGTATGGTCATGACCAGTGTGGTCATGACCAGTGGATGGTCATGACCAGTGTGGTATGGTCATGACCAGTGTGGTATGGTCATGACCAGTGTGGTATGGTCATGACCAGTGGGTATGGTCATGACCAGTGTGGTATGGTCATGACCAGTGTGGTATGGTCATGACCAGTGTGGTATGGTCATGACCAGTGTGGTATGGTCATGACCAGTGTGGTATGGTCATGACCAGTGTGGTATGGTCATGACCAGTGTGGTATGGTCATGACCAGTGTGGTATGATCATGACCAGTGTGGTATGATCATGACCAGTGTGTATGGTCATGACCAGTGTGGTATGGTCATGACCAGTGTGGTATGGTCATGACCAGTGTGGTATGGTCATGACCAGTGTGGTATGATCATGACCAGTGTGTATGATCATGACCTGTTGATAGTCATGCAGGTCTGATCGTCATGCAGGCTGTGGTCTGAGTGATATACTTCCCACAGTCATGTATGGTACCTGACCTCCGTTATTTGAGAGTATAAGGTCAAGAGTAGTGTTTCTAGTCAGGTTACTTTCCTTACCTGCTAGCTTAGTAAGCTGAATTGATCACGAGAGAGAGAGAGAGAGAGAGAGAGAGCGTGCGTCTGTATATGTGACTGGTCACCCACACTGCCTCCAAGGACTGAAGAAGCCACTGACTGGCGAAACGTTGCCTTAATAAATATTCCCAAATGTTTCCCAAGTGTCTCATTGTTCAACTTGTGGGTTTTCTAAATCTTTTACATCACACACCTCGTATATTCTACTACAGTCTTCCATTTTCAGCGTCTTGAATTGTAATGACCCAGCAACAGGATGTTTGGCACCAGGAGTGTAGGATTCCCAAGGCTGGCAGGATGTGGTGGGTAGGTCACACATGAGAGGGAGGCTATGGCCCAGCTCCTGGGCCCAAGAGGACAACTCTCAAATTAGTTCACATGCAAATCACAGATTAGGAAATATATATTTACTTGTCATAGCCAAAACAAATCACGGAACTTCCTAATAGTTATAATTATAACAATAATTTTTAAAGTGGTGGAGGGGTAAGCCAGTGGAAGGCCTCGGTCAGATGACCAAAAGTTCCAACTGCGGGTCATCATATGACTAAGACCCGCGTCAGGAAACACTTGTCCTGTTTCCTGACAAACCTATTCTAGCAGACGAGCCTGGCCCATGGCCGGGCTCCGGAAGTAGAAAGCAACTCACCCATGGAACGGGTGAGTTGAAACCCCACCCTTTCCGTGGTTGATGGGTTGCATCTAAGTGGACTGCACCCACCTAGGCATCCATACTTCGTTACAAGTCTTTAACGATTCTCCGTCAAAAGTTGCAAACAACGCACATGACTGTGAGGAGACTAGCAAACAGTATTTTGTTACTTGTTTTAAGACCTGGTGTATTTGTAAACATAAAAGATGAGATATTAAATGTTATGATGGAGGATGTTCTTGCTGGTATTAGTGATCGTGGCTCTGGTGTCTCACCCACTGACTTTGTTCCCAACCTGAAGTGGCTCTCAGCTTGGGTTATGGCAGGCTGGGTTATGGTAGGTTATGGCAGGCTGGGTTATGGTAGGTTATGGCAGGCTGAGTTATGGTAGGTTATGGCAGGCTGGTTATGGTAGGTTATGGCAGGCTGGGTTATGGTAGGTTATGGCAGGCTGGGTTATGGTAGGTTATGGCAGGCTGGGTTATGGTAGGTTATGGCAGGCTGTATGGAGTTAAGGTGGTATAGGTGGATTAGGAGGTAACCTTGTAAAGGAGTTCATGATAGAGTTGCATGCCAGGCCGTGTATTTTATGCCGCAGGCTGGATAGTCGGTTATCACGCTGCCAGTTGACGGGTGTGATCCGCACAGCTGAAAGGTGGTTGATAGGTAGAAATCGCTTGAACAAAGGGTCTGCAAGAGCATCACAGATTGAACCGTGCTTTCCATCCCCCAGCGTCGCACCGATCTGCATACACAAGGCTGCACTCATCAAGCGGTGCCACAACACGCATTGAACAACCGGGTGCGCATCACGACCACCATTGACTTCCTGGTGTACGCGCTTCCTGAGCGACCAAGCATGAACAACGGGTTGGCACTCAGACGCCAACAGCGCATTGAACAAACGTGGTTGCTAGATCCGACGCCCACACAGTGTTCGGAGTGTACGGCTGTTTTAACCAAGAGGAACAACAAGGAGTGGACTAGACAGGGTTCTTATTGGACCCAGATAAGAGCGATAGAACAACTGATCCACGTTCCACCACCTTTGCTTCCTGGATAGGACGCGACTCTCTCTCTGAGCGGGGACCTAGAGCTAGGACGTGGAGTGGGACCTAGAGCCAGGACGTGGAGTGGGGGCCTAAGAGCCAGGACGTGGAGTGGGGACCTAAGATCCAGGACGTGGAGTGGGGACCTAGAGCCAGGACGTGGAGCTGGGACCTAGAGCTAGGACGTGGAGTGGGGACCTAGAGCAAGGACGTGGAGTGTGGACCTAGAGCCAGGACGTGGAGTGGGGACCTAGAGCCAGGACGTGGAGTGGGGACCTAGAGCCAGGACGTGGAGTGGGGACCTAGAGCCAGGACGTGGAGTGGGACCTAGAGCCAGGACGTGGAGTGGGACCTAGAGCCAGGACGTGGAGTGGGGACCTAGAGCCAGGACGTGGAGTGGGGACCTAGAGCCAGGACGTGGAGTGGGGACCTAGAGCAGGACGTGGAGGGGACTAGAGCCAGGACGTGGAGTGGGACCTAAGAAGCCAGGACGTGGAGTGGGGACCTAGAGCCAGGACGTGGAGTGGGACCTAGAGCCAGGACGTGGAGTGAAGAAGAGGACTAGAGCCAGGACGTGGAGTGGGGACCTAAGAGCAGAGACGTGGAGTGGGGACCTAGAGCAGGACGTGGAGTGGGACCTAGAGCCAGGACGTGGAGTGGGGACCTAGAGCCAGGACGTGGAGTGAGACTAGAGCCAGGACGTGGAGTGGGACCTAGAGCCAGGACTGGGACTGAGGACCTAGAGCAGGACGTGAGAGTGACTGGACCTGAACAGACGAGGAGAGATAGAGAGGAAGTAGCAGAAGGACCAGAGAAATGAGGATGTAAGAAGTATTAAGAGATATGAGATGATAATGAGAGTAGAGATATAATAATGAGTAAGAGATGAAAGAGAGAGAGAAGTAGAGAAGAGAGAAGGAGAATAGAATGATAAAGATAAGAGAAAAGAAGAGAGAAGAGAAGAGCTCATGACGTTTCAGTCCAAGTCGGACCGAAACGTCGTCGTAAGCTCCTCTCTCTCTTTGTGCGGGTTATTGGTGTATTGTTGCAGTCACGGTGCTGTGACGTTTTGATCTTTAAGGGGGGATCGATGTAAGGAATGTACTCAACAGGCACCAGAAAAACGGGATGTACTCAACAGGTACTTCAGCACAATGTACTAGATAGGTGAGGGGGGGGGCAGCCTGTGTTCACATAGACTCCAGGCTGAGGGACTGATTACCTCAAACTACTACAACTCATGTTCCACCTTTCTCTGCACTGGACTGGAGAAGCCACTGCCAGGCGAAACGTTTCCAGATCAAAGATTCCCAAATTTTTCACAAGTGTCTCATTCAGATATTTTATTGGCTACATAGGCATTTTGCAGCTGTCATCTCCCTGGTCTTGACAAGCGTTGTCATCGTTATGGTGTCATAACTGGCAGCGTTTCTCTTGCTCTGAAAGTTCTCGTTATCCACCCGGCCAATTTTTGCTGTTCTCTGTTGCATTTTCCTTACTGACAAAGCTCGCAGGCTAAAAGGATGTAGGGATAAGGATTCAGGGAGAATGCAATGATGTAGGGAGGATGCAAGGATATAGGGATAAGGATTCAGAGATAAGGATTCAGGGAGGATGCAATGATGTAGGGAGGATGCAAGGATGCAGGGATAAAGATTCAGAGAGGATGGAAAGATGTAGGGAGAAGGATTTGGAGAGGATACAGGGAGGATGCAATTATTATTATTATTATTATAATCAAAAGAAGCGCTAAACCACAAGGGTTATACAGCAAGGGAGGATGCAAGGATGTAGGGAGAAGGAAGACTGAATGGGTAAGCTGAGTGAGGAATGCAGGCATCATGGCCCCCGAGCCCAGGTCCGGGACCAGGACTTCTGGTTGATTGCCTGTTCAATGAAGGTGTTGGTGCATGTAGGAAGCAGTGTAATATAGGTAGAACCTGGAGAGAGGGAGTGGAAGGTAGCACACTCACAGAGTGGGGAGAGAAGGCAGCCATCTCATAAGAGGGGGAAGAGAGGGAGGGATGAGAGGGGAGAGGTAAGAGTGAGGGAGACGGAAGGGAGGGTAAGGTGTGGTGGGAAGATCAGGTGATGTCCCCCCCACCCCCCCACAAAGGTGAAGGAGAGAGAACTGCAGTGACCCGAAACCTTCCTTGTTCCTCTTCCTCTCTATCTTGAAGGTCGTTATGCACCACCACCACCACCAATAACAGCACCACCAACAGCAACAATAGTACGAGCAGCAGCAGTAGCATCAACACCAGCAACAATAGTACGAACAAAAGCAACACCAGCACCTCCAACAGCAACATTAGTACCACCAGCAACACCACCACTAGCTGCAACAACATTCAACATAGACACCACAGTCCGGCTGATCGGGAACTCACTTGAAGAACTTACAAAGTTCCCGCTTGAAAATAGCTAAGAGTTGGTTTAAAAAATGTATCGAGTCTTGGTCCCCTTACACTTATTATTTATTATGCAGTCATCACACCCTTGCTCCTCACTGAGAATATTTTGCATAATCTGCCATCTTTCTCTCGCTTTAGTAGGGAGGAATTTGTGTGCAAAATTGTGAACCAATCCCTTCAGAATTTTCCATGTGTAAATAATGACTGATCTTTCTCGCATACGTTTCAGGGAGTACAATTAGAGGAACATCAAGCATTCCCACTAAGTAGGAGCTGACTGAATTTATATGGGCAGTGAAGATTCTCTGTATATTCTTCAGCTCTGCATCTTCCCCTGCCTGAAAAGGAGCCGTTAGAGTACAGAAATATTCCAGTCTAGAGAGAACAAATGTCTTCGAGACTATCATCAATAGCATTTCTTGTTTTGAAGGTTCTAATTATCCATCCTATCTTTCTCTTTGTGGCTGTGATAACATAGTTGTGATCATTGAACGTCAGATCTTCTGACATTATCACTCTCAAACTTCCGCTCTATTGAGACAACTGTTTTTTATACTCCATTTCAGTTTTTCCTCATTTTTCCATAGCCCAGTAACTGAAACTGGTCATCAGTGAACATCGTATTGCTCTCAGTGGCCCCTGTAGGTTACCTACAGTCATCTCAGGGGTCACCGCCCCCGTGTCCCAGTCCCAGACAAGGCCTCCTCCTTGCTGGCCTGATCGATCAAGGTACTGGTGCCTGCCACTCACAGTCCAATGTATGCCCCACAAACTGGTTGATCATGAAATATTCTGAAGAATTTAAGGACCCTCTTGAAGATAGGCAGGGGTCTGTTGGTAATCCTTCTTATGCCTCCTGGAGGGAGGGTATTGAAGAGTCGTGGTCCTTGTACACTTACATCAAGACTTTTACCATCATATCTAGTGCTTTCGGTGGACGAATCCTCCAATACCTTCTAGGCCCTCTGAAACAGTTTATATCAGCTGGAGGTTTGTTCTGTCCTCTATAGATGACACTCATTAATTGTGGTATGATCCACACATGATTACGGTGATATGATGTCTACTATGTCGGATATGAGAGAGAACTGGGGAAAGTATCGTGCATTGAAGAACAGAACTTTTCACTGTAGAAGCCTCTGATTTCACTCTACTACTACTCTTTCGGTTCTATTTATTAGGAAGTTAAATATCCATCTGCCCCACTTAGTAATTCATTTTGCACGCATTTTGTGCGTTATTACACCATCCCTGCACTTGCTCACTTGCTGGAGGTTTTTACAAATTCTGTGCACTCAACCTCTGCATTCTGTCTATTGGTGCATCCAAGACCATGTATTGGTCCAACAATTACAAATGAAAGGCAGAAGAGACCTGCTCTTAGCCCATGTCGCCCAGGGTTATGCAGATGTTGAGAATTCATGTGTTTGTCCGTCTTCCTTATCGAAATTTTGATAATGAGGGACGTCGGTGCTATCAGTCTCTAGTTTTTGCGACTGGAGTGGGGCTATGGCAGTGGTTTCTACTGGAGTGGGGCTATGGCAGTGGTTTCTACTGGAGTGGGGCTATGGCAGTGGTTTCTCAGCGAGTTTGGGATGACACCCGTGTCCAAAGTCCTCCTGCACGGGATACGTAAAGTGCGTTTTAGTGTTTTTTTTGCAGTCTTGAGTATGGAGTGCCAGGAGCCTGATCCAGGAGCCTGATTCAGAAGCCTGGTCCAGGAGCCTGGTCCAGAAGCCTGGTGCAGGTTGGAACAGAGTGAATGGGTATGCTATCAATGGATCCTTCCAAGTCGAGTCGAGTCGGCTTAGGATTATATCAGAAATTATGGAGGGAAGGGTTGAAGGGAGAGGGAGGAAGGAGTAGTTGGAGGAGAAGAGTTGTGGAGACGTAGATAGAAGGAAGGAATATTGGGAAGGGAGAGTTGATCAGGGGAGAGATAGTTGGGAGGAGTGGATTGAAGAAAGGAATTGTGGGGAAGGGGGAGAGAGAGTGTTAGGGAGAGGAGGGTACGTTGCTGAGTATTGAACCCCAGGGAGCTACAGTAGACTATAAACAGGCTCTCTGCCTGCAGTAGAGCAGGCAGCTCCTCGCTGTGTACACGTTTACCACAGTCATACAACCCAACACTCCTCTCTCTCTCTCTCTCTCACACCTCTGCTATTCCTTCCACCTATTTCGAGGGATTTTCTACCCTACCAGCCCAGAGTTTTGACAAATTTCCTTGTTAACTACCTGTTCAACCAGACTATTGGTGTTAGCGGCCAGTTGACCCACAGCTGGCCGCAATATTTCTGCTACCATATAATAAACAGGTTGATGAGATAAACTTTATCGCCATTTCTTTCCAATCAACAAGTCTAGGAAGGGAATCTGGCCGTTGATGGACGGCATTATACCGCATTGATGTTGAGATTCTGGGTGTTGAAACGTCGGCGTCGGGGAGATTCTGGGTGCTGAAGTGTCGGCGTCGGGAGGCAATGACCTGGATATCGTCAAGGCATCTCAACCATGCTTCATCTGGTGTGATGTGAATTTACAGTCTGTTTTTCCTGCAGATGTTCCGTGTTAAGGGCGGCCATGACAACACTAAGGTGTGAACCCACAACCAGACTGACACAGTTCAATGACGTGGAGGAAATCTTGTACAGGGAAGGGGAAAGTCAAGCCATGAATTTCCACACGAAGTTCAATGTCTTGGGTGGTGAACTACGACGGTGGACACCTCGGTGAACTACGACGGTGGACACCTCGGTGAACTACGACGGTGGACACCTCGGTGAACTACGACGGTGGACACCTCGGTGAACTACGACGTCGGATACCTCGGTGAACTACGACGTCGGATACCTCGGTGAACTACGACGTCGGACACCTCGGTGAACTACGACGGTGGATACCTCGGTGAACTACGACGGTGGACACCTCGGTGAACTACGACGTCGGATACCTCGGTGAACTACGACGTCGGATACCTCGGTGAACTACGACGTCGGATACCTCGGTGAACTACGACGTCGGATACCTCGGTGAACTACGACGTCGGATACCTCGGTGAACTACGACGGTGGACACCTCGGTGAACTACGACGGTGGACACCTCGGTGAACTACGACGTCGGATACCTCGGTGAACTACGACGTCGGATACCTCGGTGAACTACGACGTCGGACACCTCGGTGAACTACGACGGTGGATACCTCGGTGAACTACGACGGTGGACACCTCGGTAAACTACGACGTCGGATACCTCGGTGAACTACGACGTCGGATACCTCGGTGAACTACGACGTCGGATACCTCGGTGAACTACGACGTCGGATACCTCGGTGAACTACGACGGTGGACACCTCGGTGAACTACGACGGTGGACACCTCGGTGAACTACGACGGTGGACACCTCGGTGAACTACGACGGTGGACACCTCGGTGAACTACGACGTCGGATACCTCGGTGAACTACGACGGAGGACACCTCGGTGAACTACGACGGTGGACACCTCGGTGAACTACGACGGTGGACACCTCGGTGAACTACGACGGTGGACACCTCGGTGAACTACGACGGTGGACACCTCGGTGAACTACGACGTCGGATACCTCGGTGAACTACGACGTCGGATACCTCGGTGAACTACGACGTCGGATACCTCGGTGAACTACGACGGTGGACACCTCGGTGAACTACGACGGTGGACACCTCGGTGAACTACGACGGTGGACACCTCGGTGAACTACGACGGTGGACACCTCGGTGAACTACGACGGTGGACACCTCGGTGAACTACGACGGTGGACACCTCGGTGAACTACGACGGTGGACACCTCGGTGAACTACGACGGTGGACACCTCGGTGAACTACGACGTCGGATACCTCGGTGAACTACGACGGTGGACACCTCGGTGAACTACGACGTCGGACACCTCGGTGAACTACGACGTTAAGTCGAAAGTAAATTTAAAACTTCTTATTAATTATCAGTACGTCTATAAATGCTTTAAAAAAGTGACAAGTTGAAGGACTAAACACATCGACTCCTGCCTGAGGGACTGATTACCTCATTTTCCACCTTTCTCTGAATTGGACTGAAGAAGCCACTTGCACAAGCGTCTCATTTATCAGTATGGCAAGTCTCTTTCCCCCTTTGATATACCTTTGAAGAGTTTCGAGAGTTTCTCTACTCTCTGAGCTCGGCCATGGGCCAGGCTCGTCTGGTGCTTGTCTGGTCAACCAGGCTGTTGCTGCTGGAGGCCCCTGATCAAATTTCTTAAGGATGCGTGTGATGATATTTGAGCAAAAAACTGCTGTGTGTGTCGTCCGTATGTGATTTTTGAAATGGTTTCGTATTTACTACAAAGTAAAATGTTCATTTTTGTAATTTTGGTTGGTAATGAGTAGAGCTGAAGCAGAGCACCACCTCTGCCAGGGGTGGTGACGAGGATCGAGGTGTCAGCTGTCAAATCTTGCTGTGTTTTGACGTGTCTGTGTGGGATGACACTTTTTTTGCAGGTTCAGAAACAGCTGCTGCAGTAACTAGGCCTCGAGTAAACCATTTCCAGAATTCAATGACTTCGGACCCTTGGATGTTGACGTTGTTTCAATAACGAAGATTTCTTGCTAGCGCACTCGGCTCACACGCTGAGGTCCGGGGATCGATCCCCGGTACGGCTGAAAACATTATGACGTGTTTCCCTAAGACACCTGCTGTCCCTGTTCACCTATCAGCAAAATGGGTACCTGGGTGTTAGTCGACTGTTGTGGGTTGCATCATGGGGGACAAAACTGACCTAATTTGCGGGAAATGCTCTGCATAACAAGTGGCTTTCTATATAGTAGTATGTCATTGATGTCAGCTATGGACTGTATACCTTGTACATGTACTTGTAGTAATAATTATTGTTATTATTATTATTAAATTCAAGGCTGAGAGCTTCATGTTCGGCGTTTGAAAGGGGTCGGGTGGAGATAGAGATGTTGATGCTGGAACGTCCTGTGTTCCCTCTTAGACTGCTGCCTCATCATGTTTGTAACCTAAACCCAAAAATAATCCGCACATAAAAGAGAGAAGCTTATAACAAAGTTTCGGTCCGACTTGGACCATTTACAAGTCACACTAACACACGAAGGTGAGGGAGACAGTATATATAAGAGAGGCGGACAGGGACGGGACAAAGAGAGGAAGTAGAGAAGTAGTGGTAGAGGTAATGCTGGTAATGGAAGTAGTAGTTTGTAGCATAGTCTAATTTTTTTGCTAGATATTAGACTTGTCTGTCTAATTGGGCGGCACTTCCTTGTATTTAGTTTAGAACCCCCAGTAACACCCACAACCAATATTATTAACTCAAGATCATTCAGCTTACTGTTCCAAGACTTGATACTGGCATCACTTGGCTGGCGACCCACACGTAACTTCGGCCTTTCGCCCCCAGTACTTCTCTACGAATCCCAAACATAACTAAGTCGTCTTCTCATCTTGTGCGAATTGATGTCTCTGGTGGGCGAAACGTCTTTGACAGTGAAATACCATAACCCGCGTTGTGTCCTGTTTAATTATATACTGTGCGCGCTTAACAATTCGCAAACAGGCCAAATTATTTACAAACAATATCTCTGTCCACAGCAGGATTCGAACCTGCACACTCTGCATCAGAGTACACAGTACTTTATACACAACGCCAGAC
Source organism: Cherax destructor (assembly GCA_009830355.1). Taxonomy (NCBI): domain Eukaryota; kingdom Metazoa; phylum Arthropoda; class Malacostraca; order Decapoda; family Parastacidae; genus Cherax; species Cherax destructor. The sequence goes on along the minus strand of WNWK01000745.1, from coordinate 118,990 downwards.
TTCTGTCTGGCGTGGTGGATAAAGTACTGTGTACTCTGATGCCGAGTGTGCAGGTTTGAATCCTGCTGTGGACTGAGAGATAATATTTGTGTATACTGTGTGTTCTATAGTGTGATGTTACCATGTACCATACCTGTCTTACGTCTGCCTCACCCCGCTACAACACTGCCTCACCCCGCTACAGCACTGCCTCACCCCGCTACAGCACTGCCTCACCCCGCTACAGCACTGCCTCACCCCGCTACAGCACTGCCTCACCCCGCTACAGCACTGCTTCACCCCGCTACAACACTGCCTCACCCCGCTACAGCACTGCCTCACCCCGCTACAAGGTAAGCTGGTGATGGACCAGCGCACCACCAAACTTGCCTCAGTCCTCCATTAAAGAGATTTCCTCAGAGAACTGTAATTTGGTCTCAAGAATAACCTCAACAGGACCTGTCAGGGACACGACTGTTTGTGTGTCCCGTTACCAGGCTCCACCGTGTCTCTGATTGGTCACTATGTTAGCCGCCTCCATGTCTCTCATTGGTCACTATGTTAGCCGCCTCCATGTCTCTCATTGGTCACTATGTTACCAACCTCCATGCCTCTGATTGGTCACAGCTTCCGGGACGTCTCTGATTGGCCAGTTTGCTTATATACGGTATACAACCATTCCACTATTACTCTGATTGGTCAATGTTTATGTTAGCAGCCTCGTTAGATCGGCTTCAAACCTTCATTGTTAATATTTACCTGCATTGAAAACTTTTGCTGCACTCTGCACTATTCCTTTTGCATGCAGTGAGATGCAAGGGAAGAGGGGGGGGGGCTGGGGTTATGCAACACGGGGATCCCTATCTCGGAACGCGGAGCGACCGAAATCCATCTAGATATATCCAACGGGAAAAGCGCTAAATCCACAGGGGGTCAAACAGTGCACTCACAAGAGTTTCTACCATGTACTATACCTGTATTAAGTCTGCCTCACCTCGCTACAACACTGCCTCACCCTGCTGCTACACTGCCTCACCTCGCTACAACACTGCCTCACCTCGCTACAAGACTGCCTCACCCTGCTGCTACACTGCCTCACCCCCGCTACAACAACAATGCCTCATCCCACTACAACACTGCATCACCCACGCTTTAACAACACTGCCTCAACCCCGCTACAACACTCTCACCCCACTACAACAACACTGCCTTACCCCGCTACAACAACACTTCCTCACCCCACTACAACAACACTTCCTCACCCCACTACAACAACACTTCCTCACCCCACTACAACAACACTTCCTCACCCCACTACAACACTGCCTCTCCCCGCTACAATAACTGCCTCACCCCGCAACAATAACACTGCCTCACCCCGCTACAATAACACTACCTCACCCCGCTACAACACTGCCTCACCCCGCTACAACACTGCTTCAACCCGCTACAACACTGCCTCACCCCGATACAACACTGCCTCACCCCGATACAATAACACTGCCTCACCCCCAGAATACACCATAAGCAAGTTCCAGGAAAGGCACAAATAGCCGGGTTGATCAAGAAATCAAGAGACAAGGGCGAGGCGGGGTTGGAGGAGTGTGGCTGACGTACCAGTCGTCCACGTACCTGTCGTCGACGTACCAGTAGTCGACGTATCAGTCGTCGACGTACCTGTCGTCGACGTACCTGTACCTATACAGAACTAGTCGTTGGCAGCAACCAGCCTGGCCGATCAAGCCAAGAACCTCGTGGTCGATCAGGCCAAGAACCTCGTGGTCGATCAGGCCAAGAACCTCGTGGTCGATCAGGCCAAGAACCTCGTGGTCGATCAGGCCAAGAACCTCGTGGTCGATCAGGCCAAGAACCTCGTGGTCGATCAGGCCAAGAACCTCGTGGTCGATCAGGCCAAGAACCTCGTGGTCGATCAGGCCAAGAACCTCGTGGTCGATCAGGCCAAGAACCTCGTGGTCGATCAGGCCAAGAACCTCGTGGTCGATCAGGCCAAGAACCTTGTGGTTGATCAGGCCAAGAACCCTGGTTGATCAGGCCAAGAACCTAGTGGTTGATCAGGCCAAGAACCTAATGGTTGATCAGGCCAAGAACCTAGTGGTTGATCAGGCCAAGAATCTAGTGGTTGATCAGGCCAAGAACCTAGTGGTTGATCAGGCCAAGAACCTAGTGGTTGATCAGTCCAAGAACCTAGTGGTTGATCAGTCCAAGAACCTAGTGGTTGATCAGTCCAAGAACCTAGTGGTTGATCAGTCCAAGAACCTAGTGGTTGATCAGTCCAAGAACCTAATGGTTGATCAGGCCAAGAACCTAATGGTTGATCAGGCCAAGAACCTAGTGGTTGATCAGGCCAAGAACCTAGTGGTTGATCAGGCCAGAAACCTTGTGGTTGATCAGGAAAAGAACCCTGGTTGATCAGGCCAAGAACCTAGTGGTTGGTCAGGCCAAGAACCTAGTGGTTGATCAGGCCAAGAACCTAGTGGTTGATCAGGCCAAGAACCTAGTGGTTGATCAGGCCAAGAACCTAGTGGTTGATCAGGCCAAGAACCTTGTGGTTGATCAGGCCAAGAACCTTGTGGTTGATCAGGCCAAGAAACCTGGTTGATCAGGCCAGAAACCTTGTGGTTGATCAGGAAAAGAACCCTGGTTGATCAGGCCAAGAACCTAGTGGTTGATCAGGCCAAGAACCTAGTGGTTGATCAGGCCAAGAACCTAGTGGTTGATAAGGCCAAGAACCTAGTAGTTGATCAGGCCAAGAACCTTGTGGTTGATCAGGCCAAGAACCCTGGTTGATCAGGCCAGAAACCTTGTGGTTGATCAGGCCAAGAACCTAGTGGTTGATCAGGCCAGAAACCTTGTGGTTGATCAGGCCAAGAACCTTGTGGTTGATCAGTCCAAGAACCTAGTGGTTGATCAGGCCAAGAACCTAGTGGTTGATCAGGCCAAGAACCTAGTGGTTGATCAGGCCAAGAACCTAGTGGTTGATCAGGCCAAGAACCTAGTGGTTGATCAGGCCAAGAACCTAGTGGTTGATCAGGCCAAGAACCCTGGTTGATCAGGCCAAGAACCCTGGTTGATCAGACCAAGAACCTAGTGGTTGATCAGGCCAAGATCCTAGGGGTTGATCAGGCCAAGAACCTAGGGGTTGATCAGGCCAAGAACTTAGGGGTTGATCAGGCCAAGAACCTAGTGGTTGATCAGGCCAAGAACCTAGTGGTTGATCAGGCCAAGAACCCTGGTTGATCAGACCAAGAACCTAGTGGTTGATCAGTCCAAGAACCCTGGTTGATCAGACCAAGAACCTAGTGGTTGATAAGGCCAAGAATCCTGGTTGATCAGTCCAAGAACCTAGTGGTTGATCAGACCAAGAACCTAGTGGTTGATCAGTCCAAGAACCTAGTGGTTAATCAGACCAAGAACCTAGTGGTTAATCAGACCAAGAACCTAGTGGTTGATCAGACCAAGAACCTAGTGGTTGATCAGACCAAGAACCTAGTGGTTGATCAGACCAAGAACCTAGTGGTTGGTCAGTCCAAGAACCCTGGTTGATCAGTCCAAGAACCTAGTGGTTGATCAGTCCAAGAACCTAGTGGTTGATCAGTCCAAGAACCCTGGTTGATCAGACCAAGAACCTAGTGGTTGGTCAGTCCAAGAACCCTGGTTGATCAGTCCAAGAACCTAGTGGTTGGTCAGTCCAAGAACCCTGGTTGATCAGTCCAAGAACCTAGTGGTTGGTCAGTCCAAGAACCCTGGTTGATCAGTCCAAGAACCTAGTGGTTGATCAGACCAAGAACCTAGTGGTTGATCAGACCAAGAACCTAGTGGTTGATCAGTCCAAGAACCCTGGTTGATCAGACCAAGAACCTAGTGGTTGATCAGACCAAGAACCTTGGTTGATCAGTCCAAGAACCTAGTGGTTGATCAGACCAAGAACTGGTTGACAGACTAAGAACTAGTGGTTGATCAGACCAAGAACCTAGTGGTTGATCAGTCCAAGAACCTAGTGGTTGATCAGACCAAGAACCTAGTGGTTGATCAGGCCAAGAACCTAGTGGTTGATCAGACCAAGAACCTAGTGGTTGATCAGACCAAGAACCTAGTGGTTGATCAGACCAAGAACCTAGTGGTTGATCAGACCAAGAACCTAGTGGTTGATCAGACCAAGAACCTAGTGGTTGATCAGACCAAGAACCTAGTGGTTGATCAGGCCAAGAACCTTGTGGTTGATCAGGCCAAGAACCTATTGGTTGATCAGACCAAGAACCTTGTGGTTGATCAGGCCAAGAACCTATTGGTTGATCAGACCAAGAACCTTGTGGTTGATCAGACCAAAAACCTAGTGGTTGATCAGGCCAAGAACCTTGTGGTTGATCAGGCCAAGAACCTATTGGTTGACCAGACCAAGAACCTTGTGGTTGATCAGACCAAGAACCTAGTGGTTGATCAGACCAAGAACCTTGTGGTTGATCAGACCAAGAACCTAGTGGTTGATCAGGCCAAGAACCTTGTGGTTGATCAGGCCAAGAACCTTGTGGCTGATCAGACCAAGAACCTAGTGGTTGATCAGACCAAGAACCTAGTGGTTGATCAGGCCAAGAACATTGTGGTTGATCAGGCCAAGAACCTATTGGTTGATCAGACCAAGAACCTTGTGGTTGATCAGACCAAGGACCTAGTGGTTGATCAGGCCAAGAACCCTGGTTGATCAGGCAAAAACCCTGGAAAACGGTCACAGGTACCTCCGTACATGTGTTGAACACGCTCCCTCCCATCCCTGTATTCCCTCCATTACCTCTCTCTCCCCCCCTCCCCTCCCCCTCTTCCTCCAAAATTTCTTCAGTCAGGTTTAAAAAATAAATAATTTTGCCTCGAAGTTTGCAAGTCCTCTTTGTTGGGTAAACAATGTTATTAATCCAGGGAGGGAGGAGGGGGAGAGGGAGGAGGGGGAGGAAGGGGAGGCAAGGAAGTAATAAGAGATGGAGGGATTTATATAGCATTTGCACATTTTATATACATCCGCAGTGTGCTGCTGATGCCCTATTATACATGTCCGCCCCCATCAACCTGAGCTGGGAGACTTCAGCTGTGTCAACCTGAGCTGGGAGACTTCAGCAGTGTCAACCTGAGCTGGGAGACTTCAGCAGTGTCAACCTGAGCTGGGAGACTTCAGCAGTGTCAACCTGAGCTGGGAGACTTCAGCAGTGTCAACCTGAGCTGGGAGACTTCAGCTGTGTCAACGAGGACATCAAGTATTGCACTAGAGGTTCATCAGCTACGACAGTAACATAGGTATCGCTCAGCAGAGTTACTGTGATTACCTTATGTCGCTTCCGGAGTGATCACCCCCCCCCTGGTCTCGGACCAGACTTCACTGACTAGGCTGTTGGTGCTGGCCGCCCGCAGTCCAATGTACGAACCACACAGCCCGGATAATCTAAGAAACTTATCAAGGTTCCTCTTGAAGAAAGCCAAACGTTCGTCGGTAATTTCCTTCACGCACAAAGAAAGGTCCTTGAAAAAGTCAAGGACCTCAGACGATGAAGGAGTTTCCTCTTAGTGTACTCATTGTGCCCTTTATTACTGGAGGTACTCTGCACCGTCTGCCTTTATTACTGGAGGTACTCTGCACCATCTGCGTGCAGGTTTGGGATAGGTCCCTGCAGGATATTCCAGATGTAAATTATGAAGCATCTTTCTCGCCTACGTTCCAAGAGCACACAGCTCAGGTGACTGCAAACGTTCCCAGTATGCGGGCTTTCCTTGGTCCGTGCTTGTCGCAGATATGAAAAACATATCACCTGCCTTGTGCTGGCTGCCTGCCTGGTGCTGGCTGCCTGGTGCTGGCTGCTTTGGATCCAACGCCTAGTTTGCCTAGGCACCAAAGTATTGTCCGGTTTGGAATGATGTGTGTAGTACTGCGTACTTTGTCCCAGAGTACACACACTGTATATACACAGATGGAGGGATAAGAGGAAGTGGGAGAGGGAGAGAGCAAGCAAGGGAGAGGAGGGAGTGGGACGGCGAGTTAGGGAGAGAAAGGACCAACCTGCCACTTGCACCTTCTTGTATCTTCACAATAATCAAGTTGTTTCTCGTGTGAGGCCTCACGTAGCAAAAACTACCCACTTTATGTCTTTGCAAAAGTGCTTTTTCAGGGTGGGAACACTGACAGTGTGTTGCTAGACTATTCTGTATTAAAGTCATACTGTGAGGAAATACACCGGATACATTGGGTTACATACACAAGGTAATGGAGCGAGGCACTTAAGCTGGGATACATATTTACAATCGTTATTCCACTGACGGATTTGGCGAAGACCTTCATGCGCGACGTCAGGGGCTGCTGGTCTGTAATTCTTGGCTGGCGCTCAACTGCCAAAGGAGTTTTTATCTGCTGCCGGGTGCATGGAAGTCACGACTTGATCAAGCTCTACACAGAACCAGTCGTTGTCAATACAACCTTGGGCTGCACCTGTGCTGTGTTTACTGCAGTCTACGGTACAAATTTATCGCTGTCGTTTTCTAATACTGATGCTGCCGAGGGAACTGAAGTCTTATTGCTGTTGTCAGCTATCTGAGGTCTTCCTGGCGTTGTGGGGAAAGCTGAGGTCTTCCTGGCGTTGTGGGGGGAGCTGAGGTCTTTCTGGCGTTGTGGGGGGAGCTGAGGTCTTCCTGGCGTTGTGGGGGGAGCTGAGGTCTTCCTGGCGTTGTGGGGGAGCTGAGGTCTTCCTGGCATTGTGGAGGGGTCTAAAGTTTTCTTGGCGTTGTGGGGGAGCTGAGGTCTTCTTGGCACTGTGGAGGGACCTAAGGTCTTCCTGGTGTTGTGGGGGGAGCTGAGGTCTTCCTGGCATTGTCGGGGGAGCTGTGATCTTCCTGGCATTGTCTGGGAGCTGTGATCTTCCTGGCATTATCGGGGGAGCTGAGGTCTTCTTGGCACTGCCAACAGACCTCAGACCTTCCAAAATTTGTCAGGTCTTCCTAGCATTGCAGAGGTACCTCAGGTCCTATCATCTCAGTGTGGCCCTCCTCAGTTTGGGGTGCCAGGGGTAAATGATAATGGGGGCCTTTGAACTTTGCATAAAAAGAGGTTTGATAATAGACAATATATATTTTAGGAAAGGATAAATAATTACACGATATATGATATAGGGCGACAACACATCACATACCATCCAAGATAAAATACAAATCCGAAATACAAAAAGTCGCAATATCGCGGCTGCAACAATTCACAGCCACTCTTTCAATACAAAACTCTAGGATCGACTCTAAAGGTGTGGGTTAAAGGCGAGTCATTCATTCTCATTCTCTCCCTCTCTCTCTCTCTCCCCACCCCTTCAGCTTTCTTAAAAATATCTTCAAGTATTCCTCCTTGCTATTGCCTTTCATCAGGTAAGCGGAATCCAATCCCCCCCCCCTCCACGGAAGCCTCGCGTCTTATAGACCAGCCTACAAACGATGTTCCGTTAAACTTGAGGTCAAAGGGAATTCTGAAGCGCACACTAATTCAACTCTCTGCGGGGAACACCCAGAGTCGAGTTTGACTGGTGTGTTCCAAGACGTGTGTGTGTGTTTGTGTTTCTGCAGTGTTCCAAGACGTGTTAGTTACCATTTTGTCCTAGGCACTTGTCGATTAGACATTTGGGCTGTCGTGTATTAGTTACCAGTTTGTGTGCGTGTGTGTGTGTGTGTGTGTTTCTACAGTGTTCCAAGACGTGTGTGTGTTTCTACAGTGTTCCAAGACGTGTGTGTGTGTTTCTACAGTGTTCCAAGAGTGTGTGTGTGTTTCTACAGTGTTCCAAGACGTGTGTGTGTGTTTCTACAGTGTTCCAAGACGTGTGTGTGTTTCTACAGTGTTTCAATCCATATACATCAAGATCTTTATCACGAGGATTCCAGTGCCATATTTTCAGCAAAATAAACAACTAAGTAATTTTGGGGTTGTCTCTCCCCTCCGTCAGGTCCCAGACCAGTCGTCTTATATCAGAAGAAAATATTAAGAAAATAAAGGAGCTACTAAGGTAAAGTAAAGTGTATACTAAATGTAAGCAAAGCTTTGACAAGATTTGCCTCTCATTTTACAGGCTTACGAGAGTGGAACACCATCGATCATGCAAGAATGCAAAGCGTTTACCAGACTACCGTTTCACATGCGCCTAGCATGAACCTTCCCCTGGATGGTTGCTGTCTATCAACCTATATTTCACACACGACAGGAAGGCAGTACCTCCCTGGATGGTTGCTATCAACCTACTGCCTATGTTTCATACACATGACAGGAAGGCAGTACCCCCAAGTTACTGCTGTCTATAAACCAACAACCTGACTGACCAGGCACTCCCTGGGGGTAGACAACCAGTTTCCCCTTGAAAAGCTTCTATCCAGTTGATTCAACATTTCATCTCGGTCGCGAGGACGAAGAGCAGCGTAGTCGTGAGAATTAGAACCAGTCAGCACAACCTACCTTAACACATGCTACCCACATCACTCACCTGAAAAAAACAAAGCAAACAATTATATATTTTTGTTATTGCTGCGTATACTGTACAAGCATTAACCTAATGCTGGCGATCTCTTAAGATCAACCTGACTATTCTTACCAGCAGCAAATAATGTATACATTAATCATTATCAATATAGACTTAATACATTATTTTATTCATCCGAGGAGTATATACAAGTGACCTGATCCCCAGGTCACTTTGAGTCAGAAGCAACAAGTATAATCATTCAACCAGGCCTGGTCATGCACCGGGCCGCGGGGGAGTTGACCCCCAGAACACCCGCCAGGTAGTTATACTGGCGCCTCTGGTCTGAGTAGCCTGGGGGGAGGATCAGTACTCAACTGGACAGAGGTCTTACAAATACACTGTTTACCTTCTGTATCAGGGAGGTAAACCTGAAACAGGAGTTTTTTTTAGGATCTAGAAAAAAGTGGATAGTGAGAGAAATGTTGGGGGAAAAACTAGGAGTTTCTGAAGAAAAGATATCCCTCTGAAACAACCTAATAGGCTATTGCTAGATAGTAACTACCTGCTCATACCTGCAGGAGATTTCAGAAACATCGCAGACTGATAAATATTGCAAAGGAACACGGTGGACAGAATGAGACAAAATTGTGTTTAAATGATGAAATAACTCGTGTGTGTGTTTTAGATGCAAACAGAACTAAGACAACAAACACCAGAACCTGACATGCTAAACATCAAGGTCACGAATGTATGAGGCAACAAACACCAGAATCTGACATGCTAAACATCAAGGTCACGAATGTATGAGGCAACAAACACCAGAATCTGACATGCTAAACATCAAGGTCACGAATGTATGAGGCAACACCAGAACCTGACATGCTAAACATCAAGGTCACGAATGTATGAGGCAACAAACACCAGAACCTGACATGCTAAACATCAAGGTCACGAATGTATGAGGCAACAAACACCAGAACCTGACATGCTAAACATCAAGGTCACGAATGTATGAGGCAACCAACACCAGAACCTGACATGTTAAACATCAAGGTCACGAATGTATGAGGCAACAAACACCAGAACCTGACATGCTAAACATCAAGGTCACGAATGTACGAGGCAACAAACACCAGAACCTGACATGCTAAACATCAAGGTCACGAATGTTTGAAGCAACTAAACCCTTCGTCAATGTTGCCAACACTATGGAGTCCTCTACACAGTGTTACCACTGTACTTGCACTAGAGAGATGAAGTTGCAATTCTGCTCAAGTTTTTTAGCTCAAGAAAAGCTACAAATTAGGCAATGATATACTACAAATTACGATAATTCTAAAGTGATTGTAACTGTTTTAGAATTTTTAAGATTCTTGAGCACTAGTTCATTATTTAGTTGATATGCAAGCGCCTAATTAGGAATCTGTGAAGAATTCTATTGCCCTCAGGCTACTGCCGATGTTCTATATTCTTGCGTTCACTGACGAGGGTGTTCAACTAGCGAGAAGTTGAAGCCGGTGTTTCTCCCTCACATTTCAAGACTTTTAGGATTAAAGATAATGAAGTCTTCCCTGCTTTAATGTTTCGACCAGTAGGACCATTAGTAAGAGCAGCACCACCAGCTAAACAGCACCGACACATCCCCCGGCCACCAGAAGCAGTAATGCCATAACTGACAGCAAGAATGCCAGCAGGACCACCGCCAACAGCAGGCCCAGGAACAATAGCAGCACCACCACCACCTCTCGCAGCAGCACCAAACAGGAGCCAGCACCTGTAGCAGAACCACTCATAGGAGTAGAACTAATAGCAGCAGAACTAGAACTATCAGCCCCTACAAAAGGAAGAGCTAGACCACCACTAGCAGCACTTTACCACAGCGCCAGCAGCAGCAGCAGCAGCAGCAGCAGCAGGCCTCGCGCAGCGCTTACACAGCGCACTGGTCTCCCCCAGCGAGGGCGTGGTAAGTTGCCCTCCCAACGAACCGTAGCTTGAACCCTGGTCCACCTTCCTCACCCACATTTATTAAAGCTAACTCTAAGGATATCCAAGGAGAGTCTCTGAGAGAGAGAGAGAGAGAGAGAGAGAGAGAGAGAGAGAGAGAGAAAGTATTCCTCCCCCGCCTCTTAGACCTGTTGCCACATCTACCCACACAAAACACCGGCACCACCGCCCTCCCTCCCTTCTCTCTCTCTCTCTCTCTCTCTCTCTCTCTCTCTCTCTCTCACCAGATCGATTCATTTCACACACTCTCTCACACACTTCTTCGTCTGCTGGCATGTTCTGCTGATCACAGCGTCATCCCTGGCTGCCTGGCAGACCCAAGTACCGCAAGAGATGGCAGCTACTGAGAGAGACCTCCCATCACGGTGAGCTAGCTCTATCTCTGTGTCAGCCCCACCCACCTCCGCCTCTGATAGGTCATTATCGTCGGAGATCACGACACCTGTACGCCTTGTGACGTGTGAAGGGGGAGCACCGCCCCCGCCGCCGCCCAAAACCATTCTACGGGTAAACCAACACCAGGTGAAGTTTACCTCACGACTATTTCAGGGGGGTCACCCCCCTCGGGGCCCCGGCACCAGGCCAGGCCTCCCGGTGGATGCCTTAATCAGCCAGGCTATGGCTGCTTGCCGCACGCAGACCAACAAATGCATCACAACCCGGCTGATCAGCAACTAACTTGAAAGTACATTCCCGAGAGGTAATTTATGCTAGTAATAAAAGTTCTAAGTACATTCCCCAGAGAGGAAATTTATGCTAGTAATGAAGGTTCTAAGTACATTCCTCAGAGAGGTAATTTATGCTAGTAATAAAAGTTCTAAGTACATTCCCCAGAGAGGAAATTTATACTAGTAATGAAGGTTCTAAGTACATTCCCCTGAGAGGTAATTTATGCTAATGATGAAGGTTCTAAGTACATTCCCCAGAGAGGTAATGTCACCTGCCTTAAAGGGGGTTGCTAGAATACAACAATGTCTCACTTTCAGGAGTAAACAACGACTTCAGTATTATCACTGTCTTGGCATATCTTGTTGTGAAGGTTCTAATTATCCAGCCAATCTCTCTCCTTGCAGCTGTAACAGTGACAATGTTGTGATCTTTGAGAGCGAGATCTAACAATTACTTCCAGATCTCTCACATTAGTCTTACGCTCTATTGAGTGATTAGAGTTTGTTTTATACTCCTTTCCAGTCTTTATTTCCTCAATCCTTCTATATAAGAACATAAGAAAGAAGAAACACTGCAGCAGGACTACTAGCCCATGAGTGGCTGGTCCAACTCACACCCACTCATGTATTTATCCAACCTATTTTTAAAACTACACAACGTCCCAGCCTCTATGACGGTACTCGGGATTTTGTTCCAGTCATCAACAACTCTATTACCAAACCAGTGCTTTCCTATATCCTTCCTGAATTTGAATTTTTCCAACTTAAAGCCATTGCTGCGAGTCCTGTCTTGGCTAGATATTTTAGCACGTTATTTACATCCCCTTTATTTATTCCTGTTTTCCATTTATATACCTCAATCATATCCCCCCTAATTCTACGCCTTTCTAGAGAGTGCAGATTCAAGGCCCTCAGTCTATCCTCATAGGAAAGATTTCTGATACATGGAATCAACTTTGTCATCCTCCTCTGTACGTTTTCCAGTGCATTTATATCCATTCTATTATTGTAACCACGAACGAATGGTAATGATAAAAAAAAAAACACTGAGACTAGCCAAGGACTCGAACCCATGTTGTTTTGGCCCGCCTCATGGTGAGCGAAAACCACATGACGCTCTAACCCACAGGAGCACCAAATCTACCGGATTTGGTGGTCCTGTGGGTCATGTGGTTTTCGTTCACCATGAGGCGGGCCAAAACAACATGGGTTCGAGTCCTTGGCTAGTCACAGTGTTGTTATTGATATATCCATTCTGTAATACGGTGACCAAAACTGTGCAGCATAATCTAAATGAGGCTTAACCAAAGATGTATAACGTTGAAGAACAACCTGAGGACTTCTATCATTTATACTTCTTGATATGAAGCCAAGGATTCTGTTAGCTTTATTGCGAACACTTATGCACTGTTGTCTTGGTTTCAGATTACTGTTAACCAGAACTCCTAAATCCTTTTCGCAATCCGTAATATTAAGATCTACATTATTCAGTTTATATGTGGCATGGTTATTGTCCTGTCCAACATTTAGAACTTTGCATTTGTCTATATTAAACTGCATCTGCCACTTCGCCGACCACTGCATCAGCCTATTTAAATCATCCTGGAGTGCTCTAATGTCCTCATTAGAATGAATTGGACGGCCTATTTTGGTGTCATCAGCAAATTTGCTTGTCGCTATTTATTCCCTCATCTATGTCATTTGTGTAAATTGTGAACAAGGGGCCCAACACTGACCCCTGTGGAACACCGCTTTTGACGTGTCCCCACTCTGATTTCTCCCCATTTATGCAAACTCTCTGCTTCCTATTTGTCAACCATGCCTCTACCCAGGAAAAAAATTATCCTATTCCGTGTGCCTTAATTTTGCTCAATAGCCGCTGATGTGGAACTTTATCGAAAGCCTTACTGAAGTTCATATACACAATATCATATTCATTACCATGATCTACCTCCTGAAACACCTTAGTGAAAAAAAGTTAGTAAATTCGTAAGACAGGAACGCCCCTTTGTAAAACCGTGTTGAGATTCATTAATCAATTTATGCCTTTCAAGATGGCTACGAATTGCCTCGGCAATTACTGATTCCGTAAATTTTCCCACTATACAGGTAAGGCTTATTGGTCTATAGTTCGAAGCTAAGAGCCCGTCTCCTACTTTGTAAATAGGTATTGCATTTGCCATTTTCCACTTATCTGGCACTATGCCAGTTTGTAGTGATATGTTGAAAAGATTAGCCAAAGGTTTGCTAAGTTCCTCTTTACAATTCTTTAAAACCCTCGCAAACAGTTCATCAGGGCCTGGGGATTTGTTAGGAAACTGAAACTTGTCCTCATTGAACATCATGTTGTCGTCAGCACCCACTGGAAGACTAAGTCACCTTGGAGGTTTACTGTGTCATCAACGGATGACATACAGATTCTAGTTTCGTCTGCTAAGGATGTTAAGGTGCTATGCCACTATGTCAGAGAACAGGGGCCAGTATTATGCCTTCAGGAACAGAGTTTTTGACTATAACATCCTCTGATTTCACTCTGTTCATTATTACACTCTGGGTTCTATTCATTAGAAAATTAAATGTCCATCTGCCCACTTTTCCTTCTGCACGCATTTTAAGCGCTATTATAGCATGATCGCACTTGTTAGAGGATTTAGGAAAGCAACATGTAGCACGTCCTCCACTCCATCTAAGATCTAAGACCATGTGGTAATGGTCTAGCAACGGCCAGAGACAGGAGCTACCTGCCCTCAACCTCTGCTGCCCTGGACTGTGAAGCTGTTGTGATTCCACGTGTACAGTAATCTTGCTTCCAAGAGAGACTCAGAGATTTTTTATAATATAGGAGTGGGTGTTGATTGTTTTTACTACTGCTTTACTGCCACCTTGATGGAGTGAGGCAATATCAGCGGCTTTAAGCAGCGGTGAGATGACTACAGTGTCCAGACTTCTCCTTCATAGAATATTCATGGGATGAGATAGTGGTTTCTTGCAGTTCTTGATGAATATGGAGTTCCCGACTCACAGTCTGGGGAAAACTGGCGGAGGCAAACGCAATACACAGTTTCAAGAGTAGATAAGACTCTCATAAGCCCGAAAATCAACGTTGCCTGTCAAAATGGTCTATGATTCGGGACCAGGAGCTTACACAAATCGGTGGGTACAGAGATGGAGAGGAGCAGAAGCGAAAGTGCAACAGCACGGTTAAAACACTCAACAAGATAGTAGAAAACAGAGAAGAGCCAGAATGTAATGTGCAGGGCTGAGATGAGAAGCCCAGCGATAGTCTGACAATGTCATAATACAGAAACGCATACTCAAGCAACAGTGCCAGAAGTTGCCATCCAACAGTGCCAGACGTTGCCATGCAACAGTATCAGAAGTTGCCATCCAATAGTGCCAGAAGTTGCCATGCAACAGTGTCAGAAGCTGCCATGCAATAGTGTCAGAAGTTGCCATGCAGTGTCAGAAGCTGCCATGCAACAGTGTCAGAAGTCGCCATCCAACAGTGCCAGAAGTTGCCATGCAACAGTGCCAGAAGTTGCCATACAACAGTGCCAGAAGTTGCCATACAACAGTGTCAGAAGTTGCCATCCAACAGTGCCATAAGTTGCCATCCAACAGTGCCAGAAGTTGCCATACAACAGTTTCAGAAGTTGCCATACAACAGTGCCAGAAGTTGCCATGCAACAGTGCCAGAAGTTGCCATGCAACAGTGCCAGAAGTTGCCATCCAACAGTGCCAGAAGTTGCCATGCAACAGTGCCAGAAGTTGCCATGCAACAGTGCCAGAAGTTGCCATCCAACAGTGCCAGAAGTTGCCATCCAACAGTGCCAGAAGTTGCCATCCAACAGTGCCAGAAGTTGCCATGCAACAGTGTCAGAAGCTGTCATGCAACAGTCTCAGAATTTGTCATGCAACAATGCCAGAAGTTGCCATGCAACAGTGTCAGAAGCTGCCATGAAACTGTGTCAAAAGAAGACGGGAGTAAAGCAGCAGGCAATAAGACTGGAGGAGGAAGCAACTGAGCTCATGCACAACCTTGGAAGTTTGCAAGGAGCTGAACAAACAACTTAGACATTATCAGAGGAAATAAGAACAACAACAAAGTAACCAGAGAGAGAGAGAGAGAGAGAGAGAGAGAGAGTACATCAAGGAGAACTAGACAATACACGAGAGACCAAGAAACTAACGAGAGAGCCAGACACATCGAAAACACTGGAACAAAAACGACGCAACACCAAGGGTAGTGAGAGTGCAGGACTACAACACTTGGTACCAGTCTATGCTGCCCACCAGGACTGCTACTTCAAGAACCATACTCTGCAAGAATGTGGGTTGGTAGGTAACCGCAAGTGGATCCAGAGCTTTACCTTGAGTTGACATCAAAACTGACCTCAATTCTAGAACAGAGGCAGAGGGCGGAACGAGACCTTGGACAAATGCAGTTTGAGTGTGATTAAAGAGTCCGGTGAGTGCAACCACAATATTGTCTGACACTGAAGGTTGCAATGTGATTCTGAGAGAGAGAGAGAGAGAGAGAGAGAGAGAGAGAGAATGTGTGTCTGTGTGCCTGTCCATGTTCACCTCTCAGTACTTTGTACATCGTTATCATGTCCTCCCCTATCGCTCCTGTCCTCCAGTATCATCAGGTTGAGTTCCCTTAATTAACCTCTCCTCATAGGACATACCCCTCAGCTCCGGGACTAGTCTTGTTAATTTCTTGACGTGCTTGACTAGTTGTGGGTTCCATACTGGTGCTGCATACTCCAATATGGGCCTGACGTACACGTGTATGTGTATAGTGTCGTAAATGACTTACTCAGGCATCGAAACGCTATTCTTAGGTTTGCCATGTGCCCATATGCTGCAGCAGTTATTTGGTTGATGTGCGCCTCAGGAGATGTGCACATCAACCAAGATCCTTTTCCTTGAGTGAGATTTGCAGCATTTGGCCCCCTACCTTTACTCCGTTTGCGGTCGTCTTTGTCCTTCCCTAAGCTTCATAGATCTGCACTATGGGGTTAAAATCCAGGAGCCATTTGTCTGTCCAGATCCATTTGTAGTCTTTCCTGATCCTCGTCCCTTGTATTCTCATTAGTCTCACGCCGTCTGCGAACATGGACACCCCTGACTATCCTGTCTGTTATGTCAGTCATGTATACAAGAAACAGCACCGGCTCTAGGACTGATCCTTGTGGAACCCCACTCGACACATGCACCCACTCCGACACCTCGCCACGTACCATCACTCGCTGTTTTATTCCTGATAGGTATTCCCTGATACACTGCAGTGCTTTTCCTGTTATTCCTGCCTGCTCCTCTAGCTTCAGTACCAGTCTCTTGTGCAGTAATGTCAAAAGCCTTCTTGCAGTCCAAGAAAATGCAATCTACCCATCCTTCTCTCTCCTGTCTTACTTGATACCTTTTGTGTGTGTACTCACCTAACTGTGGTTACAGAGGTCGATTCATAGCTCCTGGCCCCGCCTCTTCAGTGGTCACCACTAGGTCCACTCTCCCTGCTCCATGAGCTTTATCATACCTCTTCTTAAAGCTATACAAGTGTGTGTGTGTGTGTGTGTGTGTGTGTCTGTCTGTCTGTCTGTGTGTCTGTCCAGAAGCGGTAAACAAGGTCGTCATTTCACAGGAATCTGCCACCAGCCGGAAGTGTGCAAAGTTATAGGAGTGTTGGGTCTCCTTGAGCACTGACTCCCCGCCACTACGTGATCTAATTTGAAACAATGATCATTATGTCAACAATGTCAGCCAGTTGAGTCATTATGGAACAAACCCCGGTGCTTCACGAACCCCGGTGCTTCATGAACCCCGGTGCTTCATGAACCCCAGTGCTTCATGAACCCCGGTGCTTCACGAACCCCGGTGCTTCATGAACCCCGGTGCTTCATGAACCACCGTGCTTCATGAACCACCGTGCTTCATGAACCACCGTGCTTCACGAACCATCGTGCTTCACGAACCCCGGTGCTTCATGAACCACCGTGCTTCACGAACCCCGGTGCTTCACGAACCCCGGTGCTTCACGAACCACCGTGCTTCACGAACCATCGTGCTTCACGAACCCCGGTGCTTCACGAACCCGGTGCTTCATGAACCCCGTGCTTCATGAACCACCGTGCTTCACGAACCACCGTGCTTCATGAACCCCGGTGCTTCATGAACCACCGTGCTTCATGAACCACCGTGCTTCACGAACCCCGGTGCTTCACGAACCCCGGTGCTTCACGAACCACCGTGCTTCACGAACCACCGTGCTTCATGAACCCCGGTGCTTCACGAACCCCGGTGCTTCATGAACCACCGTGCTTCATGAACCACCGTGCTTCACGAACCATCGTGCTTCACGAACCCCGGTGCTTCACGAACCCCGGTGATTCACGAACCACCGTGCTTCACGAACCCCGGTGCTTCACGAACCACCGTGCTTCACGAACCACCGTGCTTCATGAACCACCGTGCTTCACGAACCACCGTGCTTCATGAACCACCGTGCTTCACGAACCACCGTGCTTTACGAACCACCGTGCTTCACGAACCACCGTGCTTCACGAACCATCGTGCTTCACGAACCATCGTGCTTCACGAACCACCGTGCTTCACGAACCATCGTGCTTCACGAACCACCGTGCTTCATGAACCACCGTGCTTCACGAACCACCGTGCTTCATGAACCACCGTGCATCATGAACCACCGTGCTTCATGAACCACCGTGCTTTACGAACCACCGTGCTTCACGAACCACCGTGCTTCATGAACCACCGTGCTTCACGAACCACCGTGCTTCACGAACCATCGTGCTTCACGAACCACCGTGCTTCACGAACCATCGTGCTTCACGAACCACCGTGCTTCACGAACCACCGTGCTTCATGAACCTCATGAACCACCGTGCTTCATGAACCACCGTGCATCATGAACCACCGTGCTTCATGAACCACCGTGCATCATGAACCACCGTGCTAGAACCGTGCTTCATGAACCACCGTGCTTAGAACCACCGTGCTTCACGAACCACGTGCTTCACGAACCATCGTGCTTCACGAACCATCGTGCTTCACGAACCATCGTGCTTCACGAACCACGTGCTTCACGAACCACGTGCTTCACGAACCACCGTGCTTCACGAACCACCGTGCTTCACGAACCACCGTGCTTCACGAACCACCGTGCTTCACGAACCATGTAACCCTGGTCCAAGGCTAGGTATAAAAGGTCATATACCATGTAGACAGTAGCTAAGGCCCTAGGTAGATAGACCATTAACCTGCCAGGTTAATGGTCTACCACTACCTGGAGGAAGATGGGTGGGTGGGACAGAAGTGACAAGTGGGTGGTAGTAGTGGGCAGGCAGGTCAGTAAATAGGCGGCAGTGATACGTGGGTAGGTGGGCGGCAAATGGTCTTGCCCTTGGGAACTGTAATCAACATCTCTCCCCCCCTCTCTTCCCTTCCATGTTACCACTTCCCTCACACCCCCTCTTCTTCCTACTTGCCCCTCCTTCTCCCCCTATCCTTCCATACCCTCCCACTTCCCCTCATTTCACCCCTCTCTCCCTTCCATCGATAAATCTTTACAACACAAAACACTTCATCCTCATTATCCCTGCAGAGACTAGCTCAAGGTGAGGTAGCCGTGAGGGCCTATAACGATGGAGGCTACGGGGAGAGAGGGAGGCTACGGGGAGAGAGGGATTTGAAGGGAGAGAGGGAGCGTCGGAGTTGAAAATCAATTTACAAACTGCTAGAATCGTAAAAAAAATTATTTACACTATCAATATCGATAGTCTCGCTAATATTGTGACTAAGATCAGTTATCCTAGGATACTTCGTTTACATTGATAATACCTGTTATCTTAGCTCAGCTTACTGACAAGCTAAGACCTGTTATCCTATCTCACTGACAAGCTAAGACCTGTTCTACCTCACTGACAAGCTAAGACCTGTTAGCTCAGCTCACTGATAGGATAAGACTTGTTATCTTAGCTCAAGCTTACTGACAAGCTAAGACCTGTTATCCTACCTCAATAACAAGCTAAGGCCTGTTATCCTACCTCAATAACAAGCTAAGACCTGTTATCCTACCTCAATAACAAGCTAAGGCCTGTTATCCTACCTCAATAACAAGCTAAGACCTGTTATCCTACCTCAATGACAAGCTAAGACCTGTTATCCTACCTCAATGACAAGCTAAGACCTGTTATCCTACCTCAATAACAAGCTAAGGCCTGTTATCCTACCTCAATAACAAGCTAAGACCTGTTATCCTACCTCAATGACAAGCTAAGACCTGTTAGCTCAGCTCACTGACAAGCTAAGACCTGTTATCCTAATCAGAATTAACCACCAGCCCACAACACACCACTCAGAAAATTCACCTAACAACCAGGTGCCAGGTTCCTGGTAAGTGACCAGGAGAGGAGGTACAAGTGTCATACAAACACCCACTCCTTCACCAGCCCGGGATCGACCCCGGGTACGTCGGCTATGGCCCATAGGTCCTTCGTACAGACGTGCTTAACACGCAAGAGTAATAACACCTAAATACATAGTAATAACATGCACACAGTATTGACACTTACACACACAGTAATAACAGATATACACAAAAATAACATACAAAATAATAACATACAGTAATAACAGAAATAACACAATAACAGTAATAACAGAAATAACACAATAATAACAGTAATAACACTAATACACACAGAAATAACACATAGTAATAACACAATAACACGGCATACACAGTAATAACAAATATATACAGTAATAACACACATACACAGTACTAACATACACAGTACTAACATACACAGTACTAACATACACAGTACTAACATACATAGTAATAACATACACAGTAATAACATACACAGTAATAACATACACAGTAATAACATACACATACACAGTACTAACATACACATTAATAACAAACAGTAATAACATACACATTAATAACAAACAGTAATAACATACACATTAATAACATACATAGTACTAACATACACAGTACTTACACAGTAATAACATACACAGTAATAACATACACAGTAATAACATACATAGTACTAACATACACAGTACCAACATACACAGTACTAACATACACAGTACTAACATACACAGTACTAACATACACAGTACTAACATACACAGTACTAACATACACAGTACTAACATACATAGTAATAACATACACAGTAATAACATACACAGTAATAACATACACAGTAATAACATACACATACACAGTACTAACATACACATTAATAACAAACAGTAATAACATACACATTAATAACAAACAGTAATAACATACACATTAATAACATACATAGTACTAACATACACAGTACTTACACAGTAATAACATACACAGTAATAACATACACAGTAATAACATACATAGTACTAACATACACAGTACCAACATACACAGTACTAACATACACAGTACTAACATACACAGTACTAACATACACAGTAATAACATACACAGTAATAACATACACAGTACTAACATACACAGTAATAACATACACAGTACTAACATACACATTAATAACAAACAGTAATAACATACACATTAATAACAAACAGTAATAACATACACATTAATAACAGTAATAACATACACATTAATAACATACATAGTAATAACATTACCAGAGGCACACAAGCTAATATCTTAACTGTTCACTTGAAACGTCTATAGAAACGACCATAAGAAACCTAAAAAAACCAATGCAATACTTTACTGTAAAGCAAGACAGATGTTTCGCCCACACGTGACCGAAACTTTGTCTTCTTGCTGCCACACCTGCACCCGCTTTTCTATCTTATAAAGAAATAAGACAGAAAACACAAATTCACGTAGAGAGGAGCTGGAAAAAATTACAAAATATACCTTCTACTCCGGTATACAAACTTATGACGACGTTTTGGTCCGACTTGGAGCGAAACGTCTAGATAAGTTTCAAGTCTCCTACGTGCTGGTTATTTGTGTATTGTTCCAGCCACGATATTGTGCCTTTGTATTCTGATAATTCAGTGCCAGGTCAACTCTCCTGCTGGAAGTGTTCCCCAGCTCGGGCTGACACTACCGAAGTCTCCCCCAGCTCGGGCTGACACTCCCGAAGTCTCCCCCAGCTCGGGCTGACACTACCGAAGTCTCCCCCAGCTTAGGCTGACACTACTCAATAGTGCCAGGTAAACACAACACTAGGCACCACAGCCTGGCTGATCAGGAACTAACCTGAGGTACCTACAAGTTCTCTCTTGAAGACAGCCAGAGATCTACTGGTAATATTCCTGATGAATTAAAATGATGATGCTGAAGAATCCTGGTCCCTTTACACTCATTACCTCTGTGTAGTCATCACAGCCATGCTTTGCACTGGGGTAATATTTTGCACTGTCTGCCAAGGCTCTTGGGCTCGCAGGAGTAACTTCAGTGCGCAGATTTGGAAGGGACAACACTAGTATGCTCCAGGTGTTAATTATGATGCGTGTTCCTTCTATTCCTGTGTACAGGTAACTGTTTGTTGCTCACACAGGTGAACTAGTTCCCACATCCCTCCCCCCTCTCTATTTCACCAACATCCCCCCCACACACACACACAAATAATTTTTTTTTTAATCAGACCAAGTGTCTATCGACAAGTGTCTTTGACAACTAGTAACTACTACTACTACACACGACCAACGAAGAGGCGGAGTCAGGAGCTGTGAATCGACCCCTGCAACCACAAATAGGCGAGTACAAATAGATGAGTACACCCACCCACACACCCCAATATCATCTTTCTTCCTCCCTACCTCTCACGCTTTTTCCACACCTCCCTCCCCACTAACCCCCTCCCTCTCACATCCTTACCACCTGAACTACTCTTCCCCCTCCCTCTCACCTCCTTACTCCCTGAACTATTCCCCCCACCGTTACCCCTCCCCTCTGCCCCCACCAATATTCAGCACACTGCATAACTACCTGAGAAGCGTCCTGAACGTGGGATAATCAACGGACTGCTTGCTTGCATAACAACAGTTCCCTTGATCAACTGCGACTCCCTAGTGACAGTGCCTCTCCCGTCTTCCCCTCCCCCTACCCCCGCGACCTTCTTCATTGATGACTCTCATCACCAGACCTCACATCAATACTCAATTAACATCAATAATTGCAAGAAAACCTTGAACCCAACATTTGATTACTCCCAGCAGTTACTAACACAATGTAACACCAGCAGGTACTGGAGTTACTAACACAATGTAACACCAGCAGGTACTGGAGTTACTAACACAATGTAACACCAGCAGGTACTGGAGTTACTAACACAATGTAACACCAGCAGGTACTGGAGTTACTAACACAATGTAACACCAGCAGGTACTGGAGTTACTAACACAATGTAACACCAGCAGGTACTGGAGTTACTAACACAATGTAACACCAGCAGGTACTGGAGTTACTAACACAATGTAACACCAGCAGGTACTGGAGTTACTAACACAATGTAACACCAGCAGGTACTGGAGTTACTAACACAATGTAACACCAGCAGGTACTGGAGTTACTAACACAATGTAACACCAGCAGGTACTGGAGTTACTAACACAATGTAACACCAGCAGGTACTGGAGTTACTAACACAATGTAACACCAGCAGGTACTGGAGTTACTAACAGTACACCAGCAGGTACTGGAGTTACTAACACAATGTACATGGACAAGGGCAGCATGGGGAGGCAGAGGCAGCTGGGTGGGCAGGGGTTTAACAGAAACTGGCCCATATGCTTCTCCGCGTCAGGGAATCGAACCCGGCACCTT
Source organism: Cherax destructor (assembly GCA_009830355.1). Taxonomy (NCBI): domain Eukaryota; kingdom Metazoa; phylum Arthropoda; class Malacostraca; order Decapoda; family Parastacidae; genus Cherax; species Cherax destructor. The sequence continues at coordinate 96,008 of WNWK01000745.1, read as the reverse complement.
GCCATTGTGAATCGAATGCTCTCAGTAGTTACCTACGTGGCAGCCTTATCAATACGCATGAAGGGGGTACAAGGTAGGGGAGGGAGAGGGGTGGTATACGTGGCCCAGGGAAGGGAGGGGGAGGAGAGGTAGGGATGAGGGAGGGGAGGAGAGGTAGGGATGAGGGATGGGGAGGAGAGGAAAGGGATGAGGGAGGGGAGGAGAGGTAGGGATGAGGGAGGGGGAGGAGAGATAGGGATGAGGGAGGGGGAGGAGAGGTAGGGATGAGGGAGGGGGTGAGGGATGGGGAGGTAGAAGGCAAGAGGAACACGTGGCCAGGGGAAAGGAGGGGAAGGGGGGTTAGCAAGATATGAAGTACAGATAACAGGAAGGAGGTGACGGGACGGGGGAGAGGGTAAGACAGGGGTAGGTGACAGGGACGGGGCAAGACAGGTGTGCCAGTGCGAGTAGCCAGCAATAACAGTGTAATGAAACAGTCGAACATCAGGGGAACACACAGATAACAGAGGAACAGCAGCAAAAATAACACTACAGGTAGCAGGTGGCAACAGATAGCAGGTGGCAACAACAGATAGCAGGTGGCAACAACAGATAGCAGGTAGCAACACCAGATACCAGGTAGCAACAACAGATACCAGGTAGCAACACCAGATACCAGGTAGCAACAACAGGTAGCAACAACTGCCATACACACCTGTGATCATCTCCCCACGCACAACCTGAGGCTGGACTTCCCTCTTACGCGATCAATCAGTCTCTTGCTGCTTACTATCTACATACAGGCATGACAACCTAGTTCAGTTGCCTCTTCTAGCAAGAACTTACTCAAGTCTCCTCTTAATAGTTCAGTTGCCTCTTCTAGCAAGAACTTACTCAAGTCTCCTCTTAAAGACTTGTGTTACAGGAATGTGTCTTCATGTGCTGATAGAATCTTGAGATGTGTTGGACCAGTGATCTGACAGTGTTCTCTAACAGATGAACCACTGGCTTGTTGGGAACCACTGGCTGGCTGGGAACCACTGGCTGGCTGGGAACCATTCATATACTAATAGGATACAGGCAGGATGGCAGTACAGTATATCTGTGGGACTTGTGAAAAGGCTCTTGGGAAGAAATCCAGAATCACATGCAACCTTTGCTTTTCAAAACATCATGTCACATGTTCAAAAATTAACACAGTAACAAGAAGTGACATCCGTCTAGAAAGGTGTTTCTGGATCTGCAACAAGGATGTGGAACTATGGACAGATATCAGGAAAGCACTCAGGAGGCTAATAAACAATAAGCAAGAAGAAAAAGAGGAACTATTGAATAGTCTCCCCGGTATATATAGAACTTGGGAAGATAGGAAAGGGGTAAAGTATAACACACAGAATGACCAGTCTAAAACAAGTGACCCAAAAATAAACAGTCATCCACGGGAAAAAACACAGGAGACAAAAACATTAGCTAACTCAGCCCCCAGCCCCAGGACTGACCCAGACCCAGCCCCCAGCCATAGTGAACATCCGGTTTTGGTTAAGGACGCCACCACAGCCATAGCCTCTAATACAGATATAGTAGGGGAGTCCTCTTCCAGGGAAAATGTTGGCCCCATGTCATCAAAGGAGAAAAGCGCAGATAACGAGGAAAACCAAGGAGTGGAAAGAGAGGAAAAAAACGCAGATAATTCTGCAGATCTTTGGGAAAATACAGAGTCAGTAAATATAGGCAGCCAAAACATATGCAGATTCTATGCTAAAGGTATGTGCCTTTATGGCAGAGATTGTTGGAATAAACACACCAGAAAATGTGCCAACATGTTAAGGAAAGGAAAGTGTTGTTTTAACAAAGAGTGCAGATACTTCCATCCAGTGATGTGTCAAGCTTCAACACAGTCCAGAGAATGTTATGACATGAGCTGCCCAGACCACCATATAAAGGGAACAGTACGATACAGAGAAAGCAGGGAAAGGGAAAATGAAAAGAACAGCAATCTTTTTAGATATAAGGAGAAACAACCAGATAAAAGAAAGAGACAAAAGGTGGAAATGGTACAGAGGGGACAGATGGGCAGAACAGTGGGACAAGACAAGACAGGCACCAGCTCATCAGGGCTGTATAAACAATCAAAGTCAGTACTGGAGAAACCAGGGGTATGGGCACCAGGGGCCATACCAGGTAGGACATCACCAGTGGTACTAACCAAACACAAAGAAAGACCAAACATCCCAAATGGTAACTCCTGCTTCATATTTGCAAATATTCAGGGTCTGAAATCAAATAAAAATGACAAAGTTAGTTATGTAAGTGGACTCTATCAGAAGCAAATGCCATGTTTGGAGCATTTACAGAAACACATACAAGGGATGTTTTGGACGGAGAGATTCAGATAGAAAACTATAACATGTATAGATGTGATAGAATTAATAGGTCACAGGGAGGAGTAGGACTCTATATAAAAGATACTCTCTGTTGCACAGAAGTTTTGAACGCTACGAATGATATAGTAGAAATTCTCGGCATTAAAGTGGAAAATAAGAATCTAGTAATTATCCTAGTATACAAACCACCATCAGCAACTGCGGAGGAATTCACAGAGCAGTTAAGGAAGATAGATAGCTATCTGGATAGGCTAGAGAATCCCACCCCAAACATTTTAATCCTTGGAGATTTTAATCTCCCTCATGTAAAATGGAAGATGAGGCACCATAATGTTATACCAGAAATAACTCCTGGAAGCACCCTGGCTCAACAGGCACATACCAGGGAACTAATGAGGCTTTGTGAAAAGTACTCACTAAACCAACAGATAATTGATCCCACTAGAAATGAAAATACCCTGGATTTGATATTCACAAACAACGAGGAATTAATCAGAGACATAACAGTTACAAAAACAATATACTCTGATCATAACATCATAGAAGTTCAAACTAGTATTAACTCAGGGATAGGGAACTGCGACACTAATGTTAGAGACGGAATGTTCAGTAAGTTAAATTTTAATAACCATAGAATTGACTGGGAAAAAATAAACCAAGAGCTATCAGACATATCATGGGAATCAGACATGAGCACCCTAAATCCCCACCAGTGCCTAGAGAAGCTGAATACAGAAGCATACAAGGTATGTATGAAACACGTACCATTGAGGAAACCCCGAAGAAGATCAGATATAGAGAGAGAGCGTAGGAGATGGTACAAAAGAAGAAAACGGTTACTGAATTGCTGAAAAACACAGTTATGTTGGAACAGAAGAGAGATAGCCTTAACCGAGAGATCACGGAATTAGAGCACAAACTTAAGATGTCATACCTGACAGAAGAAGTACAAAGGGAACAAAGAGCCATACAGGATATTGCAAGAAACCCAAAATATTTCTACTCCTATGCAAAATCCAAGCTAAGAACTACCTGTAGAATTGGACCATTATTGAGAGGAGATTCGTATACGGACGATGAACAGGAAATGAGTGAAATGCTAAAAGAACAGTATGAGTCAGTGTTCAGCAACCCACTAAATGACAGCAAGGTAGAAAATGCAGAAATATTTTTCACTCCAGCAGAAGGCTGCGCAGACCACCTAACCGACATTAGTACAAATCCCATAGATTTCGAAAAGAAATGGCCAACATGCCCACTCACTCAGCACCTGGACCAGATTCATGGAATGCTTTATTTATAAAGCAGTGCAAAGTACCATTAGCAAGAGCCCTTAGTATTCTGTGGAGAAAGAGCTTAGATCTAGGTGAAATTCCAGAGGCCTTAAAGAGTGCAGACATAGCTCCTTTGCATAAGGGAGGTAGTAGAGCACTAGCTAAAAATTACAGACCAGTAGCCCTCACTTCTCACATCATAAAAATCTTTGAAAGAGTGATGAGACGGCAGATTACAAAGTTCATGGACCAGCACAACCAACATAACCCGAACCAGCATGGCTTTAGAGCGGGTCGATCATGCCTGTCACAGCTGCTGAACCATTATGACAGAATTACGGAGGCATTGGAGGACGACCAAAACGCAGATGTGATTTACACAGATTTTGCAAAGGCGTTTGACAAATGCGATCATGGAGTGATAGCGCACAAAATGAGGGCCATAGGCATTACGGGGAAGGTAGGCAGATGGATTTTTGAGTTCCTAACACAAAGAACACAAAAAGTAGTAGTGAACAGGGCAAGATCCAGCATCAGCGAGGTCAAAAGCTCAGTGCCCCAAGGCACTGTCCTGGCACCTCTGCTGTTTCTCATCCTCATAGCAGACAGATAAAAACACCCAGCACACTTTTGTATCATCATTTGCAGATGACACTAAAATAAGCATGAAAGTCACTACGGTAGAGGACACTGAAAATTACAGGAGGACATAAGCAGGGTCTTCCAATGGGCAGTGGAGAACAACATGACGTTCAATGGTGATAAGTTTCAGCTGCTTAGGTATGGAAAAAATGAAGAACTCAAAAGGAACACCATATACAAAACGCAAGAGGGTCACCACATAGAACGAAAGGAACACGTAAAGGACTTGGGAATAATTATGTCTGCTGATCTGTCGTTTAAAGACCATAACAAGACAAAGATCACAACAGCCAGGAAGATGACGGGGTGGGTATTGAGAACTTTCAAAACAAGGGAAATAATGCCGATGGTGACACTATTCAAATCGCTAGTGCTCCCTCACTTAGAATACTGCTCAGTGCTGACGGCCCCGTTCAGGGCAGGAGAAATAGCAGAGCTGGAACAAATCCAGAGATCGTTTACGGCTCACATTGAGCCATTGAAACATCTAAATTATTGGGAACGCCTTCAAGTCTTGAACATGTACTCATTGGAGCGGAGGAGAGAGATACATGATAATATATACATGGAAAGTACTTGAGGGCCTGGTCCCAAATCTGCACACTGCCATAACAACATACTGGAGTGAGAGATATGGGAGAAAGTGTAAAATAAACCCAGTGAGGAGAAGGGGTGCGGTGGGGACAATACGGGAGCACTGTATTAACATCCGGGGTCCCAGACTATTCAACATCTTACCAGAAGATATCCGAAACACGGCTGGAACCAGTGTAGAAGCCTTCAAGAGGAAACTGGACAAATATCTTCACCAGGTGCCAGATCAACCAGGCTGTGATGGATATGTGGGGCAGCGGGCCTCCAGCAGCAACAGCCTGGTTGACCAGGCAAGCACCAGACGAGCCTGGCCCATGGCCGGGCTCAGAGAGTAGATACTCTCGAAACTCTTCAAAGGTATATCAAAGGTAAACTTGGTAACTCTGTCCTGCAGGTGCATGATCAATGAGGTTGAGATGAATTTGGACCAGCGAACCGCTTACACTAGTGTGTGTGTGTGTGTGTGTGTGTATATGTGTTAGTTACTATTTCGTCCTAAGCACATGTCGATTAGACACTAGGCCTGTTTTATATGTGTGCGTGTGTGTGTGCTCACCTATATGTGGTTGCAGGGGTCGATTCATAGCTCCTGGCCCCGCCTCTTCACTGGTCGATACTAATTCACTCTCCCTGCTCCATGAGCTTTATCATACCTCTCCTTAAAGCTATGTATGGATCCTGCCTCCACAACATCACTTACCAGACTATTCCACTTCCTGACAACTGTGTGTGTGTGTGTGTGTGTGTGTGTGTGTACTCACCCAATATATCGTTCGCTAAACTATTCCACTTCCTAACTACTCTATAGGAAAGTATTGGTTTGGAAATAGGGTAGTTGATGAGTGGAACAGTCTGCCTAGTAGGGTTATTGAAGCAAGGACCTTGGGCAGTTTCAAATTTAGGTTGGATAAATACATGAGTGAGAGGGGTTGGATTTGAGTGGGACTCGCACTTGAGTTAATAGAATCATCAAAGCTTATTTCTTGGATAGAATTGAAAATTAGGTTGGGCAATTGTTCTATTAGTGGGATGGATTGTGAAGGACTTGCCTAGTATGGGCCAACAGGCCTGCTGCAGTGTTCCTCCTTTCTTATGTTCCTATGTTCTTATGTTCTAACATCCCTCTGACTCGGTGTGTGTGTGTGTGTGTGTGTGTGTGTGTGTGTACTCACCTAATTGTGGTTGCAGGGGTCGAAACTCAGCTCCTGGCCCCGCCTCTTCGCTGTCTGCTACTGGGTCTCTGCTCTCCCTGCTCCATGAGCTTTATCATACCTTGTCTTAAAACTATGTATGGTCCCTGCCTCCACTATATCTTTCTCTAGTCCATTCCACTTACTGACTACTCTGTGGCTGAAGAAATGTTTCCTGACATCCCTTTGACTCATCTGAGTCTTCAGCTTCCAGTTGTGTCCCCTTGTTTCTGTGTTCCCTCTCTGAAACAACCTGTCACTATCTACCTTGTCAATTCCCCGCAGTATTTTGTATGTCGTTATCATGTCTCCTCTGACCCTTCTTTCCTCCAGTGTTGTTAGTCCTATTTCCCTCAATCTTTCTTCATAAGACAGACCCCTGAGTTGTGGAACTAACCTTGTCGCAAACCTTTGCACTTTCTCCAGTTTCCTTACGTGCTTGACCAGGTGTGGGTTCCAGACTGGTGCTGCATATTCTAGTATGGGCCTGACGTACACGGTATACAGTGTCTTGAACGATTCCTTGTTAAGGTAACGGAACGCTAATCTAAGGTTTGCCAGACGCCCATATGCTGCCGCAGTTATCTGGTTGATGTGTGCCTCCGGAGACATGCTTGGCGTTATACTCACTCCAAGGTCTTTCTCCTTTGCCGAGATTTGTAGCCTTTGTCCGCCCAGCTTGTACTCTGTCAGCGGTCTTCTTTGCCCTTCTCCATGTGTGTGTGTGTGTGTGTGTGTATTGTGCATATGATCTTGTGGAAAAATAAACACATAAGCAGTATAATGTGATCCTTATTGACAACTTCGCCCACGCAGTGCTTTATCGATCACAGACAGATCTACCTGGAAAATGAGTAACATGAATATATATAGGGTATAGTCAGGTGGAGAATGCTGGTCAGGTGGAGAAAGCTGCATGTGAGTCTTAAGTAGTGTGATAGTTAAAACATAGTGTGACTTAAGGACCTGCAGTGTACATTCTTGAGTTCTAGGTGGGATAGTTGAAGAGTTTTTGCAATAGGTTCAGCTATGTTAGAAGCTTGTTCTGGTTGAAGTTGTTGGATATACTTATCTGTATACTTATCTGTATATCCAACAACTTCAACCAGAACAACGGCTTCTACAACATAGCTGAACCTATTGCCAAGAAACTCTTCAACGCTATCCCACCTAGAACTCAAGAATGGAACACTGCAGGTCCTTTAAGTCACACAATGTTTAACTATCACACTACTTTTAAGACTCAGCTTCACCTGACCAGCATTCTCACCTGACTGTACCTATACTCCATGTTGCTCATTTTCCAGGTAGATCTGTCTGTGACTCGATAAAGCCACTGCGTGGGCGAAACGTTGCCAATAAGGATCACATTATACTGCTTATGTGTTTATTTTTCCATTGTGTCGGTATTTTATACCATTTATTTCCATATGATTTTGTGTTGATCAAGAGGAAAGCCTGAGATGCTTATGCGAGCCAGCTGACAACCGCCAACAACAACAACCTGGTTGAAAAGACAAGCAACGAAGACTGACACCAGGAACAGTTACAGCAAGTATATGACAGGTAGGCAGGTATCGGGATGGGGGGAGAAGAACTGAACGCCTGCAAACGAGAAAGTGGAAATATTTCCCGTGTGCAGCTTCAAGTGCGGGTACAACGAGGCCAGGAAGACAAAATAGTCGTGCTGGTGGATGTGGTTCAAGAGAACCTCTGACACGCGACTCCTGTAAACAGAAATCGTTGAGTCAACATCTTTAGTTGTGTGGCAAATGTCAGTTGTCAGCATGAACTTCAGAGAGACTTGTAAAGTAGTTCAAGACTAGGGTGGTGGTGATGTACACTATAACAAGGTACTCACAAGACTAGGGTGGTGGTGAGGTACACTATAACAAGGTACTCACAAGACTAGGGTGGTGGTGAGGTACACTATAACAAGGTACTCACAAGACTAGGGTGGTGGTGAGGTACACTATAACAAGGTACTCACAAGACTAGGGTGGTGGTGAGGTACACTATACCAAGGTACTCACAAGACTAGGGTGGGGGTGAGGTACACTATGACAAGGTACTCACAAGACTAGGGTGGTGGTGAGGTACACTATGACAAGGTACTCACAAGACTAGGGTGGTGGTGAGGTACACTATGACAAGGTACTCACAAGACTAGGGTGGTGGTGAGGTACACTATAACAAGGTACTCACAAGACTAGGGTGGTGGTGAGGTACACTATGACAAGGTACTCACAAGACTAGGGTGGTGGTGAGGTACACTATGACAAGGTACTCACAAGACTATGGTGGTGATGGTGAGGTACACTATAACAAGGTACTCACAAGACTAGGGTGGTGGTGAGGTACACTATGACAAGGTACTCTCAAGACTAGGGTGGTGGTGAGGTACACTATGACAAGGTACTCACAAGACTAGGGTGGTGGTGAGGTACACTATAAGAAGGTACTCACAAGACTAGGGTGGTGGTGAGGTACACTATAAGAAGGTACTCACAAGACTAGGGTGGTGGTGAGGTACACTATGACAAGGTACTCACAAGACTAGGGTGGTGGTGAGGTACACTATGACAAGGTACTCACAAGACTAGGGTGGTGGTGAGGTACACTATGACAAGGTACTCACAAGACTAGGGTGGTGGTGGTGAGGTAAGAACATAAGAACATAAGAAAGAAGGAACACTGCAGCAGGCCTACTGGCCCATGCGAGGCAGGTCCAAGTCTCCCACCGGCCTAAGCCAATGCCCCGACCCAGCCAGGTCAGGTCACATTCACTTAAGGAAGGAGCACGGCACCCGACCCAGTAGCACAAACTAGTCAGGTACAACTCACACCCACCCGCACCCACTCATATATTTATCTAGCCTATTTTTAAAACTACACAACGTTTTAGCCTCTATAACTGTACTCGGGAGTTTGTTCCACTCATCGACAACTCTATTACCAAACCAATGCTTTCCTATATCCCTTCTGAATCTGAATTTATCCAACTTAAAGCCATTGCTTCGAGTCCTGTCAATACAAGATATTTTTAGCACGCTATTTACATCCCCTTTATTTATTCCTGTTTTCCATTTATAAACCTCAATCATATCCCCCCTAATTCTACGCCTTTCTAGAGTGTGCAGATTCAGGGCCCTCAGTCTATCCTCATAGGGAAGATTTCTGATACATGGAATCAACATAAGTCATCCTCCTTTGTACGTTTTCCAGAGCATTTATATCCATTCTGTAATACGGTGACCAAAACTGTGCAGCATAATCTAGATGAGGCCTAACCAAGAATATATAGAGTTGAAGAACAACCTGAGGACTCCTATTATTTATGCTTCTTGATATGAAGCCAAGGATTCTGTTTGCTTTATTGCGAACACTTATGCACTGCTGTCTTGGTTTTAGATTACTGCTAACCAGAACTCCTAAATCCTTTTCGCAATCAGTAGTATTAAGATCTACATTATTTAGTTTATATGTGGCATGGTTATTGTCCTGTCCAATATTTAGAACTTTGCATTTATCTATATTAAACTGCATCTGCCACTTCTCCGACCACTGCATCAGTCTATTCAAATCTTCCTGGAGTGCTCTAATGTCCTCATTTGAATGAATTGGACGGCCTATTTTGGTGTCATCGGCAAACTTGCTTATGTCGCTATTTATTCCCTCATCTATGTCGTTTATGTAGATTGTGAACAACAAGGGGCCCAATACTGACCCCTGTGGAACACCGCTCGTGACGCTTCCCCACTCTGATTTCTCCCCATTTATGCAAACTCTCTGCTGCCTATTTGTCAACCATGCCTCTATCCAGGAAAAAATTTCTCCTCCTATTCCGTGTGCCTTAATTTTCCTCAATAGTCTCTGAGGTACACTATAACAAGGTACTCACAAGACTAGGGTGGTGGTGAGGTACACTATAACAAGGTACTCACAAGACTAGGGTGGTGGTGAGGTACACTATGACAAGGTACTCACAAGACTAAGGTGGTGGTGGTGAGGTACACTATAACAAGGTACTCACAAGACTAGGGTGGTGGTGAGGTACACTATAACAAGGTACTCACAAGACTAGGGTGGTGGTGAGGTACACTATAACAAGGTACTCACAAGACTAGGGTGGTGGTGAGGTACACTATAACAAGGTACTCACAAGACTAGGGTGGTGGTGAGGACACTAAACAAGGTACTCCAAGACTAGGGTGGTGGTGAGGTACACTATAACAAGTACTCACAAGACTAGGGTGGTGGTGAGGTACACTATGACAAGGTACTCACAAGACTAGGGTGGTGGTGAGGTACACTATGACAAGGTACTCACAAGACTATGGTGGTGATGGTGAGGTACACTATAACAAGGTACTCACAAGACTAGGGTGGTGGTGGGGTACACTATAACAAGGTACTCACAAGACTAGGGTGGTGGTGAGGTACACTATGACAAGGTACTCACACAACACAGAACATGAATAACACATGTCCAACACCTGGGCATCATTATTCTGAAGACATCTTCAGAATGAAGATACACAGGTGTTGCACATGTGTCTTATTCATCAACCTGTGGGTACCACATACCCTCACTGCCCTGATACCATTGGAAATGCACCACTAACACCAACACAATCAACACTAACTCCAGCACCACTAACACTTAACACCTTTGCTTTCACTGTGCATCACTAACTTCTCCGTTGTTCCACATTTCTGTTGCACTGCAATATGCACAGTTGCACTCAGTGGAGAGTTCATACACTGGTACAGGATATATACACAGGGAGATGCACGTCCCTCAGTGTATATACACTGAGAGACGTACTGTAGGTATAAAGTATTCTTGATTGGTAGTGAGCAGGTGTTTTGCAATCTTAGTGACCCTCGTGTAGTCAATAGGCTTTAAACCCAATTAAAGTACTTATGATGTTTTAACTTGGTTAAACCGGTTAATTTAAGTTAATCTGACTTAACAGTGTACGTGGAGAAACCTGGCTAAAGCCAGGTTTAAAGTTTAGGTAGAGGATTATGACAAGTTGGGACATGTCTCAACTTGCGTGTTCTTTCCTGTACACCGGTACACAACACTGGTACACCGGTACACAACACTGGTACACCGGTACACAATGGTGTTGCTCAATCGTCACATGAAGACATGTTGCGTCAGTACACACTTCCCCTGACTTTGAAATAACCTAACTAAGGGGAGAGAGAGAGAGGGGGGGGAGAGACAGAGAGAGGGGGGAAGAAGAATGCTGAAGTTGGTGACTAAGCCCAGTCACTACCCCACCCCCACACCCCCACCACCCGTCTGTTTCAACTCACGTGTTAACCCCCACCCCCTCCACCCTATCCCTTACCCCCTCCCCCCAAGGCCAAGACAGCAGCACAGTCATACTGATAAACAATATGAGATAACAAGGACACAGCTACGTACTTACACACAGACACAAGGAAACAGCTACGTACTTACACACAGACACGAGGAAACAGCTACGTACTTACACACAGACACGAGGAAACAGCTACGTACTTACACACAGACACAAGGAAACAGCTACGTACTTACACACAGACACGAGGAAACAGCTACGTACTTACACACAGACACAAGGAAACAGCTACGTACTTACACACAGACACAAGGAAACAGCTACGTACTTACACACAGACACAAGGAAACAGCTACGTACTTACACACAGACACAAGGAAACAGCTACGTACTTACACACAGACACGAGGAAACAGCTACGTACTTAGACACGAGGAAACAGCTACGTACTTACACACAGACACGAGGAAACAGCTACGTACTTACACACAGACACAAGAACAGTAGATCTTACCAGTCACGTGCGCGCGCGCACACACAAATGCATACCTCTAAGCGTACATACACAGGTGTGTACATCTTGGTAACCGGGTGTATTATAGATATACACACACCGTCACGAAAGAGAAGGTGCATGTTGGAGAGAGAGAGGCGCGCCTTCTACAGGCGAAGACGACAAATAACAGAGCCCCTGAAAGGCAACTGACTCCCTGAAGAGTAGAAAGTAACACTGGCTAGAGAATTACAAAATGTTGAGCTCAAACTGAATACATCACAAAGAGTCTGGGAGAGACGGAGGCAAATTAAAGCTTCAAGTGAAAATAAGGGAAATCCAAAATACTTCTAAAATAAAATCCAGGTAAAATAAATCTAGTATATTGGAACATATTCTGACGACAACACAGAAATGAGTGAAATAATTAAGTCCCAGTATGACTGTTCAGTAAGCCAGTACTCAGCCTAAAGACTTGACAATCCAAAAAACTTCTTCATAAATGAGACATAAAACTGCAGACGTCTCCTAACTCGGATATAACTAACCCTAATTGACTTCGAAGAAGTCAATGATTCCATACCCATGCACTCTGCCCCAGGCCCAGACTTGTTGGAACTCTATATTTATCAAATCTTAAAAGAAACCCATATCATCTGGAACACATTCGAAGACAGTAGAGGGAAACAAGAGACTAGCTCCCTTAAGGTTTACTATACTAATAGCAGGAGTGTAAGAAATAAGATAGATGAGTTAAGATTAATTGCAAGTGCAGGAAACATAGATATTATTGCTATAACAGAGACCTGGCTCAATCTGAAAGATAGAGAGTTGCCTTCTGAATGTCACATACAAGGCTATAAATTATTCCACACTGATAGGGTCAACAGGAAGGGTGGTGGAGTAGCGATGTATGTCATAGAAAATTTAAATTGTTGTGTTAGACAAGATATAAAATTAGAAGCGTCAGCCACTGAATCTGTTTGGTTACAGCTTCTTGAAGGCCGTGTAAAACTTATCTTGGGTGTGATTTACAGGCCCCCAAATCTTGATAGGGAGTGCAGTAAACTTCTATGGCATGAAATTCGTAAGGCATCTACATATGAAAATGTTGTGCTAATGGGAGATTTCAACTTTAGACAAATTGACTGGAGCAATTTGATAGGAAATTTAGTCAAGTGACTTTCTTGATACGATTCAGGATTGTTTTTTTGAAACAGTTGGTGACAGAACCAACTAGAGGAAATAACCTGCTAGACTTGGTTCTTGCCAGCAGGGAATCGCTAATTAATAATCTTGAGGTTAATGATGAGTTTGGGGAAAGTGATCACAAATCACTCAGTTTTAATATATCATGGAATTACCCTAATAATGGCAATCAAGTCTCTGTCCCTGACTTCCGCCTGGCTGATTTCATAGGACTGAAAAATTACCTGGATAGGCTGAACTGGAATGACCTGACAGTGGGTCAGGTAGGTGGTGATTGCCAATATGACGTTTTCCAGAGAATAGTTCTAGCTGCTCAGACAACTTATGTTCCTAATAGGGAAATCAGATCAAACAAAAATGATCCTAAATGGATGAACAATAGATTAAAACATCTCATTGGTCAAAATAAAGGCATATATAGGCGAATCAAAAGAGGAGAGGGGCAATTAAGTAATCAATATATTCAGTTCAAGAGATAAATAAAAAAGGGAATAAGAAAAGCAAAAAGAGACTATGAGGTTAAAGTTGCAAAAGAATCGAAAACTAACCCAAAAGGATTTTTTCAGGTATACAGAAGTAAGATTAGGGACAAGATAGGCCCACTCAAAAGTTACTCAGGTCAGCTCACCGTCAGTGATAAGGAAATGTGTAGAATTTTTAACACTTACTTCCTCTTAGTTTTTACACAGGAAGATACTAGCAATATTCCAGAAATAATAAATTATGTAGAACAGGACGATAGTAAACTACACGATTAGGATCACAAGTGACATGGTCCTTAGACAAATAGATAAATTAAAACCTAACAAATCCCCAGGCCCTGATGAACTGTATGCAAGGGTTCTAAAGGAATGTAAAGAGGAACTTAGCAAACCTATGGCTAATCTTTTCAACATATCACTGCAAACTGGCATGGTGCCAGATAAGTGGAAAATGGCAAATGTAATACCTATTTTAAAAGCAGGAGACAGGTCCTTAGCTTCGAACTATAGACCAATAAGCCTAACCTCCATAGTGGGAAAATTTATGGAATCAATAATTGCCGAGGCAATTCGTAGTCATCTTGAAAAGCATAAATTAATCAACGAATCTCAGCACGGTTTTACAAAAGGGCGTTCCTGTCTTACAAATTTAATAACTTTTTTCACTAAGGTATTTGAGGAGGTAGATCATGGTAATGAATATGATATTGTGTATATGGACTTCAGTAAGGCTTTTGATAGAGTCCCACATCAGAGACTATTGAGGAAACTTAAGGCACACGGAATAGGAGAAATTTTTTCCTGGGTACAGGCATGGTTGACAAATAGGCAGCAGAGAGTTTGCATAAATGGGGAGAAATCAGAGTGGGGAAGTGTCACAAGCGGTATTCCACAGGGGTCAGTATTGGGCCCCTTGTTGTTCACAATCTACATAAACGACATAGATGAGGGAATAAATAGATACATAAACAAGTTTGCCGATGACACCAAAATAGGCCGTCCAATTCATTCAAATGAGGACATTAGAGCACTCCAGGAAGATTTGAATAGACTGATGCAGTGGTCGGAGAAGTGGCAGATGCAGTTTAATATAGATAAATGCAAAGTTCTAAATATTGGACAGGACAATAACCATTCCACATATAAACTAAATAATGTAGATCTTAATTAATACTACTGATTGCGAAAAGGATTTAGGAGTTCTGGTTAGCAGTAATCTAAAACCAAGACAACAGTGCATAAGTGTTCGCAATAAAGGGAACAGAATCCTTGGCTTCATATCAAGAAGCATAAATAATAGGAGTCCTCAGGTTGTTCTTCAACTCTATATATCCTTGGTTAGACCTCATCTAGATTATGCTGCACAGTTTTGGTCACCGTATTACAGATTGTATATAAATGCTCTGGAAAACGTACAAAGGAGGATGACTAAGTTGATTCCATGTATCAGAAATCTTCCCTATGAGGATAGACTGAGGGCCCTGAATCTGCACTCTCTAGAAAGGCGTAGAATTAGGGGGAATATGATTGAGGTGTATAAATGGAAAACAGGAATAAATAAAGGTGATGTAAATAGCTTGTTAAAAATATTTAGTATTGACAGGACTCGCAGTAATGGCTTTAAGTTGGATAAATTCAGATTCAGTAAGGATATAGGAAAGCACTGGTTTGGTAATAGAGTTGTCGATGAGTGGAACAAACTCCCGAGTACAGTTATAGAGGCTAAAACGTTGTGTAGTTTTAAAAATAGGCTTGATAAATATATGAGTGGGTGCGGGTGGGTGTGAGTTGGACCTGACTAGTTTGTGCTACTAGGTCAGATGCCGTGCTCCTTCCTTAAGTGAATGTAACCTGACCTGGCTGGGTCGGGGCATTGGCTTAAGCCGGTGGGAGACTTGGACCTGCCTCGCATGGGCCAGTAGGCCTGCTGCAGTGTTCCTTCTTTCTTATGTTCTTTATCAGTTGATCAAATGAAAATGCTGGCCCACAGATGGCTCCAACTTCATCCTGTTCCCTACTTGTATGTTTCATAACAAAAATGCTTTCAAATGAGCTGATGTAGGTAACAGCTCTTAGCTTGTCAATAAAGCTAGAGATCTTTAACCTAACCTGTGTAAAAAAAAGAGAGAAGAGAAAGTAGAGAGAAAGAAGAGAAAGAAGAGAAAGTAGAGAGAAAGGAGAGAGAAGAGAGAGAAAAGAAAAAAAGAGAGAATGATAATACATACCTGAAAAGTACTCGAGGGCCTGGTCCCAAATATGCACACGGCCATAACATGCTGGAGTGAGAGATATGGGACGAAGTGTAAAATAAACCCAGTGAAAAGACAGGAGCGCCATGGGCACAATAAGAGAACACTGTATCAACATTCGTGGCCTCAGACTATTCAACATCTTACAAGAATGTATCACAATCACTGCTGAGACAAGTGTAGAAGTCTTCAAGAGGAAACTGGACAATTATCTAACAAATACCAAATCAACCAGGCTATGATAGCTATATGGGACAGTGAGCCACCTACAACAACAGCCTGGTTGACCAGGCAAACACCAGAGACAGACGCTCCGGGAGTAGAAAAACTCTTGAAATTCATCAATGTATCAATATGCAGACGATACTAGAATCTGCATGAGAGTGGTAGCCATGGAAGACACAGTGAGCCTTCAAGCTGATATAAACAAAGTCTTCCAGTGGGTCACTGACAACATGATGTTCAGTGAGGACAAATTTCAGTTACTACGTTACAGAAGAATGGGAGGAATATAAAAACTAGATCGGAGTAGAAAACAAACTCAAACCGCTCAATAAACCTAAGTCAAATGTGAGGGACCTGGGAGTGATAATGCCAAAAGATCTCATTCAAGAAACATGACACTGTTATCGCAACTGCAAGAAAAATTATAGGTTTGATAAACAGAGCCTTCAAAGCAAGAGATGCTAAGCCAATGATGACACTCTTCAAGTCACTCGTTCTCTCTAGGCTGGAGTATCGCTGTGAACTAACGATGTCCTTCAAGGCAGGCGAAATTGCCGAGCTGGAAAACGTAGAGAACCTTCACAGCTCGTAGGCGAGAAAGATATTGGAGGAATTGGTCTCAAACCTATACACCGGAATTAGTACTTATGAACACAAGAGGCTTGGCAGACGGTGCAGGATACCTCCAATGAAAAGTAGGTGATAAGTACACAAAGAACTTTAAGTGTTAGGGAACCGCGATTCTTCAACACCCTCCCTTCATGCATAAAGGGGATTACCAACACACCTCACCCCCCTAGCCGTCTTCAAGAGAGAACTCGACAAACTCCTCAAAACAGGTCCTGATCAGCAGGACTGTGGTGTATATGTTGGACTTCGGGCGGCGGGCACTAACAGCTTGATCAATCACTCTAGCACCCCGCGTGGGGGGGAGGTGACCTCCGGAAGTGACTCCAGGTAATCCCCAATCTTTTATACATATATAATGTAAGATTTCCTTTAGAATTTAGTAGGCCTAGTGCGAGAGCAGCGGGCAGAGGGGGCGATGATCCTCAACCATTAATACCGTGAGCTCACCACCCAAGAACACACTGTGTGGTAAAGAGCTTAAATAAATGAAGAGCTAGAGGAGAGAAAAGGGGGGGGAGGGGAGGGGTCGAGGGCCAAGAGGACACATCCATCACTGCCAACGTGCTTAACTCAACGCTGTGGCAAAAGGCATTTTACATGTGTAAATGTTACTTGTATAAAGGTCAAAGAGGGCATAAAGCTGCCCAGCGAGAGACAGAGAGAGACAGAGAGACAGAGAGAGAGAGACAGAGAGAGACAGAGAGAGAGACAGAGACAGAGAGAGAGACAGAGAGAGAGAGACAGAGAGACAGAGAGACAGAGACAGAGACAGAGAGAGAGAGAGACAGAGACAGAGACAGAGACAGATACAGAGAGAGAGACAGAGAGACAGAGACAGAGAGAGAGAGAGAGAGACAGAGATAGATAGAGAGAGAGAGGGGGGGGGGCAAACTTCAGACCTTACCGACTACGTCGAGGTTACAGAGGTAAGGAGCCTTCGATAATACTGTGGATGCTGCTTTTATCATGACAAAGCAGAAGGTTGTCTCAACATCCTGTGTACCTGTTGACAGCCCTCGCAGCTAAGTGGTCCCAGACCAGGCCTCCTGGTTGATTAAGGCCTGATCAACTAGACTTACTACTGGCCTCACGCACTCCAACGTACGAACCACAGCCCGGCTGGTCAGAAATGGCCTTGAACTTACCAAGTTCCCCCCTACAAGACAACCAGAGGTTTTGCTGGTAATTCCCCTTATACACGACGATTAGATTAGATTTTGCCACTGAAGTGGCTAATTTATTGTGCATCCTGTGGAGGGTAGCGCAAGAGCATATGGATACACAAAAGGTCTAAGGCCCCAAAAGGGTTAATATGAGTACATCTGGATTTACATCTACAAGCAAATTTAAAAGTTTGCTTAATATATCTGGTATTTTACTTTCCATCTTAACACGTCACATAGGTTATTATACTGTATCTCTGCACGAAGACACGACGTTGAAAAATCGTGGCCCTTGACACTCAATGAGTTCTCATAGTGTACTCGTGGTGGCACTCCTGCTTTACTGGAGGTCTACCTACCTGGAGGGTATTCCGGGGATTGACGCCCCCGCGGGCCGGTCCACGACCAGGCCTCCCTGTGGATCAGGGCCTGATCAACCAGGCTGTTACTGCTGGCCGCACGCAGTCCAACATACTCTGGGTCATGCCACTCTGAGGGGATGTTGTGGGTTCACTAGACAACGGAGAGAGAATAATGTTGGTTCTGCTATTTATTGAACATGAGAATGTGGTTACAGAGTTGCAGTAACATGTCCACACGCTATGGTTCCTGGATTTGACCTGAGATGACCTCACCCTCCGGCGCTGATGCCCAGTGGCTATACGAGTCATACTTGAACGATAAACACAATGTTCAACGGTAAACATACAAGGGATACCCAATATTACATTACTACCTACAGGGTGTTCCGGGGGTCAACGCCCCCCGCGGCCCAGTCCTTGACCAGGTCTCCCGGTAGATCAGGGCCTGATCAACCAGGCTGTTACTGTTGGTCGCACGTGGTCCAACGTACAAACCACAGCCCGGTTGATCGGGTACTGATTTTAGGTATCTGTCCAGCTCCCTCTTGAAGGCAGCCAGGGGTCTATTGACTACTGTATTTACATAATAAAAAAGAAGCTCTAAATCTACAAGGGTCAACTATATTTACATACATACTGACACTGCACCATCTGACATGTCTCCTGTTATGACCCAGCATTCCATCCTGTTGCAAAAATAGTCAAATGGGTGACTGTTGGATTATTATTATTATAATCAAAAGAAGCGCTAAACCACAGGGGTTATACAGCCTTGAAAAGTAGCTGCCCGTTTTCTGTTGGTGCGGCAGACTGTCTAACCGACTTTATCTTATATTTATAGTTTCCGGTGTAACCTAACTCCATCCTACTGTAACTTGTAAATGAACGCCAAACTATGTAATTAAGATGACGGGTTGTATACCGAGTGACTACAGTGTGCCAGTCTGGGACCAGGCCCTCCACGATGACGGGTTGTATAGCGAGTGACTACAGTGTGCCGGTCTGGGACCAGTCTCTCCAGGATGACGGGTTGTATAGCGAGTGACTGCAGTGTGCCGGTCTGGGACCAGTCCCTCCAGGGTATTCCAGTTATGAAGTATAGTAATGTATTAATGTTGGTAGAATTACCGACAATATGTTAAGTAAAAGGACAAGTGCAACTAATGTGACATTTTATTGTGTCAACGTTTCGCTCTCCAGGAGCTTTATCAACCGAAACGTTGCCACAATAAAATGTCACATTAGTTGCATATGTGTCCTCTTACTTAACAAGTACAGTAATGACAGTCGCCCACGTCAGGGTGGTGTTGGTGCCAAGGGTTTTAACAAGGTCAAACACGTCACTCATCAATGACTTGTTTGATGCTGGTCAGTGCCTCTGTGAGCTTCAACAATAAACTCTTTCTCTCACATATCTAGAAGAGTGATTTTTGTAGTGCATTCTTTGTCTCCCCAGACCAATACACATTAACAGTATCCTAGGTCAGCACATCAAACATCACACATACAGCGGATACTCCATGTGGCCACCACATGGCACTCTCCATTCATGTTGTTTTATGAGTTTATAAGTGGCTGGGGCGGGTAGTTGGTGGTAAGTATTGATATATCAAGATATCTTATTAATGAAAATATACCAGACATATTAAGCCAATTTCCTAAAATTGCTTGCAACAAATAAGCGAACTGTAGATATAAATCCAGATGTTCTACTGTTAACCCTTTTGTGACCCTAGTTCATAGACCTTTTGTGTATCCATATGGTATACCTTTGAAGAGTTCGAGAGTTTATCTACTCTCTGAGCCCGGCCATGGGCCAGGCTCGTCTGGTGCTTGCGCTACCCTCCACAGGATGGATATGGGGTGCACAATTAACTAGCCACTTCGATGGCTGAAATCAAAGCATGGAGAGAATGAAATGGAATGACTCACGAAATGTTAATGACACGATTGCAAACAAACCAAGGAACGGGTGGGGATTGAAATGGAATGATAGGCACAATGAACGTCCATGGTAGCAACTGTTGACACTATCTTGGTGTCACGTCCACCTGGAGAGTGACATCTTCCTCCGGTTATTGGCACTGATTTATCCCATAAAACCATTTTATAAGGTCAAATTCATATCTGTGATCATTTTAAAATAGCGAAATCGGTAAGTTTTACATCGCTATCGTCAAATTTACAGCTAGCTTTGCGCCTCTGCTGTCGTACCATCTTCATCTCCGCCTCACTCACGTAAAGAGGGAGGGACCCACCATGTATCATACACACTTGTGTAAGGCGAGATACAAATTCACACAATTTCAACGAGACTCACTCCAGCATCCGGTACAAGATCTAAATTTAGCATTTCCTTTTAGACACACACAAAGTCTTATCTACCTAGGGTCACTAGCACATCCCTCCCACTCCCCATCCCCGGCTCTCTCCCTCTCTAGTAATACCCTTCCAGTTAATTTACTTATGTATAAAATAACACATACATATAGTACGGGATTCAACTAGCTACATCGTGCCCAATATAAATCATGATCAATATAAATCTAACAATTAAGATTGCTGGCTAACCCATTTTAAATGTTGGAAAAGGAGATAAAGATGTAATGTCTAGAAAGGTAGAGAGTATGGTGAGGGATGTATACATGCCAGGGTGTATACCTGCCAGGTTGTATACATGCCAGGGTGTATACATGCCAGGGTGTATACATGCCAGGGTGTATACCTGCCAGGGTGTATACATGCCAGGGTGTATACCTGCCAGGGTGTATACCTGCCAGGGTGTATACATGCCAGGGTGTATACCTGCCAGGGTGTATACATGCCAGGGTGTATACATGCCAGGGTGTATACCTGCCAGGGTGTATACATGCCAGGGTGTATACCTGCCAGGGTATGAAGGGAGAGTAGTAATGAATGGCGCTAATACTA
This sequence comes from Cherax destructor, assembly GCA_009830355.1. Lineage (NCBI taxonomy): Eukaryota > Metazoa > Arthropoda > Malacostraca > Decapoda > Parastacidae > Cherax > Cherax destructor. The sequence continues at coordinate 74,865 of WNWK01000745.1, read as the reverse complement.
CACTCACTCCTTACCACTTGCTCACAGCTCTAGCTCCTGGGAGGACAGGAGGGAGAGGATGCCTAGTACACTCGCTACTTCCCTTAAACTCTGAATCAAGCCTCGCAGACCATGTACATGAGACAATCTCAAGTCTGCCGACTCTATTTTCCGCAACTGCACCAGTACTGTGGAGATTTTTGAATCCCCATGTATTAATATTACAGGTAGACTTCATATATATATATATATATATATATATATATATATATATATATATATATATATATATATATATATATATATATATATATATATATATATATATATTATATATATATATATATATATTATATATATATATATATATATATATATATATATATATATATATATATATATATATGAAGTCTACCTGTAATATAAGGGCCTAGTGTTTAGATGTGGAAGTAGAAAAACTCTGGAAACTCGCCAAAGGAAAGATTATAAACAGCCAACATGCTTAATGCACCACATAAACATTATCCACTAAATACTGAGTGGATATGTGGGGCAGCGGGCCACTGGCAGCAACAGACTGGTTGACCAGGCTAGAGCACCAGACGAGCCTGACCCATGGCCGGTCTCCGGGGATAGAAACACACTCGGAACTCATCAAAGGTAAAGGTATAATAAAAACAGCAAGATATACCAGCTATCCCAAGTGTTCAGGAACCAAGGTAAGTTATACCCAGAAGTCTTGTCACACTAAATTACGCCCAAAAAAATCTTCGGGAAAAAGTTTTTCAAAAGGGCAAAACGTTTAACACAGTTTCACACTCGGCGCCGACATTTCAACATTTCCAGTAAATTTGGTTAATTTAACAAGAAACATCGTTAAAAGGTTTCAGTCTCTGCCAATACCAATGAGTTTGTGTTTACTGAATTGCATGTGGAGGCAGAGGCGTTATACTGAGGGAGAGAGGGAGAGGAATCCCCACACGAGGCATCACTGAGGAACAGGTACCAGGAGCTAGAGCTGTGAGCAAGTGGTAAGGAGTGAGTGTAGTATTAGCGCCATTCATTACTACTCTCCCTTCATACCCTGGCAGGTATACACCCTGGCAGGTATACACCCTGGCAGGTATACACCCTGGCAGGTATACACCCTGGCAGGTATACACAATGGCTGGTATACACCCTGACATACCTCAGAGGTAAACACAGTGGTATATCTTCTAGAGTCTTAGCCTGTTCTTTGATATACTTTTAAGTATACTGCCCTGTAGTATACCTCCTATATACCATCTTGTATATACCGTTTCAGGAGATCTCCCCCACATGGGCGTCCCAGGAGCTCTTCCCCACGTGGGCGTCCCAGGAGCTCTTCCCCACGTGGGCGTCCCAGGAGCTCTTCCCCACGTGGGCGTCCCAGGAGCTCTTCCCCACGTGGGCGTCCCAGGAGCTCTCCCCCACGTGGGCGTCCAGGAGCTCTCCCCCACGTGGGCGTCCCAGGAGCTCTCCCCCACGTGGGCGTCCCAGGAGCTCTCCCCCACGTGGGCGTCCCAGGAGCTCTCCCCCACGTGGCGTCCCAAGAAATGTCCCACGATTGGTTGGAAACACTCATCTGAATCCTAATTACAGAAGACGAATGCTGAATGCTGATGAGGGAGTGGCGCCTCTCTAGGCCACACGTGGCCACACTTGGCCACGCTGGGAAAGGAATTCGAAAGTGACACAAATAACTGACGTATAATAACGGTACAGGGTACCCCGGCTACTGTTTACTCAGCTTGCTACACTGTACCTTGTAATGTCGTAACCCGACTTTTGTTGTCTGAAGGTACACTGTTACTGTTGTCTGAAGGTACACTGTTACTGTTGTCTGAAGGTACACTGTTACTGTTGTCTGAAGGTACACTGTTACTGTTGTCTGAAGGTACACTGTTACTGTTGTCTGAAGGTACACTGTTACTGTTGTCTGAAGGTACACTGTTACTGTTGTCTGAAGGTACACTGTTACTGTTGTCTGAAGGTACACTGTTACTGTTGTCTGAAGGTACACTGTTACTGTTGTCTGAAGGTACACTGTTACTGTTGTCTGAAGGTACACTGTTACTGTTGTCTGAAGGTACACTGTTACTGTTGTCTGAAGGTACACTGTTACTGTTGTCTGAAGGTACACTGTTACTGTTGTCTGAAGGTACACTGTTACTGTTGTCTGAAGGTACACTGTTACTGTTGTCTGAAGGTACACTGTTACTGTTGTCTGAAGGTACACTGTTACTGTTGTCTGAAGGTACACTGTTACTGTTGTCTGAAGGTACACTGTTACTGTTGTCTGAAGGTACACTGTTACTGTTGTCTGAAGGTACACTGTTACTGTTGTCTGAAGGTACACTGTTACTGTTGTCTGAAGGTACACTGTTACTGTTGTCTGAAGGTACACTGTTACTGTTGTCTGAAGGTACACTGTTACTGTTGTCTGAAGGTACACTGTTACTGTTGTCTGAAGGTACACTGTTACTGTTGTCTGAAGGTACACTGTTACTGTTGTCTGAAGGTACACTGTTACTGTTGTCTGAAGGTACACTGTTACTGTTGTCTGAAGGTACACTGTTACTGTTGTCTGAAGGTACTCCATCACTGTTACTGTTGTTTAAAGTTACACTTTATTATTGTCTAGTTACACTCTTCTTACTGTTATCTAAAGTTACACTATCCTTATCACTGTTGTCTGCATAGCACTATCCTTGTTACTGTTGTCAACAGAGAAGTTACACTATATAACAGACCTAAGAAGTGGCCTACAAACACTTAATTTTCTTAAAATAGACATGTCAGTGTTGAACTTGATAAGTCTCGCTCACAAAGAATAAAAAAAAGAGAAATTTGTTAAGGTTAAATACAAAGTTATATTATATATTTTACATTGAATTATCCGTAAGGTTTATACTGTGCACAAAAAAACGTTTACCTAATATCATAAAATCTGTGCTATTGTCATTCTGTGTAGGAATTGCAAAAGTAATATTTATGATTATATTATTGGGTTGAGAGAGTAGGATATATGTATAGTTTGTTTTGCTGAGGGTTGTGTGGGCGTGACAACTGGCCTGGCATGCAAGATGCAATCTGAATTTTAGGATTTCCCATGCTTTTCTCTATTGGTTTAGCCCAGTAGGGGGCACGACCTTCTCACCGGTGTCATTATTCATTGTCGTACACTATTTAACTATAATTTTATGTGGGTAAATGATGTTTGTGATTATCGTTTAGAATTTTTTTTAGAAACAGTAGAGAGAACAGGGCTGGCTGCCTCTCTCTCTCGTAGCTTGTCACTGGTTCAGTGTGGACGTGTTGCCAACTGGCTCGATGATTTTCGCCTTCACTTGTAAGATTTCCTGTATGGTTTTGCATATCCTTACACATCTCTGGTTTTGAGTCAGTGAGTGTGCTGGTGTTCTTGTGGATTTTATCTCGCCAGGATCTTGTGGCTGGCTGCAGGATATTCCTATCATGAAACCTGTCCAGAGCTTGACTCTACTTATCATGTTGTTGGCTATATGTGCACAGTCACAGTCTGGGTACATGTTCATTACACTGCCTAGCATTGTAATTGGGACTTTACTTTTGTTTTAGGACCTGTGTGTGTCCACCGTAAGTGTGTTTGATGGTCGCTATTGTTGTTCCATGTTTCCTCTTGTTTCACAACATTGTATCTATCCTGGATAGAATACTTAAGTTGTCGTAGTTATTTGGATCCTGTGAGCTCATATGTTGGATATACACCATGCATGTTTCCCCACAGTGTATATAGTGTATAAAGTATTCACTCCATCACTGTAACCATGTATGTTCCTCCACATTACATAGTGTATAAGATTCACTCACCACAACCATGTATGTTCTCCACAGTACATAGTTTAGATTACCCATCACTGTAACCATTTCCTCCACACTGTATATAGTGTATAAAGTATTCACTCCATCACTGTAACCATGTATGTTCCTCCACACTGTACATAGTGTATAAAGTATTCACTCCACTGTAACCATGTATGTTTCTCCACAGTGTATATAGTGTATAAAGTATTCACTCCATCACTGTAACCATGTATGTTCCTCCACACTGTACATAGTGTATAAAGTATTCACTCCACCACTGTAACCATGTATGTTCCTCCACACTGTACATAGTGTATAAAGTATTCACTCCACTGTAACCATGTATGTTTCTCCACAGTGTATATAGTGTATAAAGTATTCACTCCATCACTGTAATCATGTATGTTCCTCCACACTGTACATAGTGTATAAAGTATTCACACCACTGTAACCATGTATGTTTCCCCACAGTGTATATAGTGTATAAAGTATTCACTCCATCACTGTAACCATGTATGTTCCTCCACACTGTACATAGTGTATAAAGTATTCACTCCACTGTAACCATGTATGTTTCTCCACAGTGTATATAGTGTATAAAGTATTCACTCCATCACTGTAACCATGTATGTTCCTCCACAGTGTACATAGTGTATAAAGTATTCACTCCATCACTGTAACTTGTATATACACCATACTATCTGAGACGTGAGGGCGAACACAGTTTTTTCACTAATAAGCTCTATTTAATTATTAATGTATTTAGATACACATACTATATCCCCAAGCGTAATAAACCATTCAGAAGTAGTGTGTTTAGGTTTAATATAGAGACCTTGCTGAAGATATTTTGATGGTTTATTAAGTACTGAGGTTCAACCCTGGTGGTAAACCATTACTGTGGAAACAGTTTTATTGTGATCTGTGTCACTGCAATGTCATGCCCGTCGTGGAAGACATTACAGTGACACAGGAATAAAAACGTATTAAACTTATCCTTATAACTGTTGTTTAAACATTAGCTACACTATCCTTACTACTGTTGTCTAAACATTAGCTACACTATCCTTATTACTGTTGTCTAAACATTAGCTACACTATCCTTATTACTGTTGTCTAAACATTAGCTACACTATCCTTATTACTGTTGCCTAAACATTAGCTACACTATCTTTATTACTGTTGTCTAAACATTAGCTACACTATCCTTATTATTGTCTAAACATTAGCTACACTATCCTTATTACTGTTGCCTAAACATTAGCTACACTATCCTTATTATTGTCTAAACATTAGCTACACTATCCTTATTACTGTTGCCTAAACATTAGCTACACTATCCTTATTACTGTTGTCTAAACATAAGCTACACTATCCTTATTACTGTTGTCTAAACATTAGCTACACTATCCTTATTACTGTTGTCTAAACATTAGCTACACTATCCTTATTACTGTTGTCTAAACATAAGCTACACTATCCTTATTACTGTTGTCTAAACATAAGCTGCACTATCCTTATTACTGTTGTCTAAACATAAGCTACACTATCCTTATTATTGTCTAAACATTAGCTACACTATCCTTACTGTCTAAACCTTAGCTACACTATCATTATTACTGTTGCCTAAACATTAGCTACACTATCCTTATTACTGTTGTCTAAACATAAGCTACACTATCCTTATTATTGTTGTTTAAACATTAGCTACACTATCCTTATTACTGTTGTCTAAACATTAGCTACACTATCCTTATTACTGTTGTCTAAACATTAACTACACTATCCTTATTACTGTTGTTAAACATTAGCTACACTATCCTTATTATTGTTAAATTACTAATATCCCTATTACTGTTGTTTAAACAAGCTACACTATCCTTATTATTGTTGTCTAAACATTAACTACACTATCCTTATTATTGTTACTGCTGTAGCTACATATCCTTTTGTTACCTGAGTATCCGAGTCAGGGTCAACGCCCCTGCGGCCCGGTCTGTGACCAGGCCTCATGTTGGATCAGAGCCTGATCAACCAGGCTGTTACTGCTGGCCGCACGCAGTCCAACGTACGAACCACAGCCTGGCTGGTCAGGTACCGACTTTAAGTGCCTGTCCAGTGCCTGCTTGAAGACAGCCAGGGGTTTGTTGGTAATTCCCCTGATGTATGCTGGGAGGCAGTTGAACAGTCTTGGGCCCCTGATACTTATTGTGTTGTCTCTCAACGTGCTAGTGGCACCCCTGCTTTTCATTGGGGGGATGTTACATCGCCTGCCGAGTCTTTTGCTTTCGTAGGGAGTGACTCGTGTGCAAGTTTGGTACTAATCCCTCGAGAATTTTCCACGTGTATATACTAATGTATCTCTCCCGCCTGCGTTCTAGGGAGTACAGGTTTAGGAACTTCAAGCGTTCCCAGTAATTGAGGTGGTTTATCGCAGTTATGCGTGCGGTGAAAGTTCTCTGCACATTTTCTAGGTCAGCAATTTCACCTGCCTTGAAAGGTGTAGTTAGTGTGCAGCAATATTCCAGCCTAGATAGAACAAGCGACCTGAAAAGTGTCAACATGGGCTTGGCATCCCTGGTTTTGAAGGTTCTCATTATCCATCCTGTCATTTTTCTAGCAGATGCGATTGCTACGGTGTTATGGTCCTTGAAGGTGAGATCCCCTGACATGATCACTCCCAGGTCTTTGACATTAGTTTTTCGCTCTATTGAGTAGTTGGAATTTGTTTTGTACTCCGATGAGATTTTAATTTCCTAACGTTTTCCATATCTGAGTAATTGAAATTTCTCATCATTGAACTTCATATTGTTTTCTGCAGCCCATTTAAAGATTTGGTTTATGTCTACTTGGAGTCTTGCAGCGTCTTCAACGGTGGACACTGTCATGCAGATTCGGGTGTCATCTGCAAAGGAAGACACAGCACTGTGGCTTATATCCCTGTCTATGTCCAATATGAGGATGAGGAACAGGATGGGAGCGAGTACTGTGCCTTGTGGAACAGAGCTTTTCTACTTGTTAGGAAATTATAGATCCATCTACCAACTTTTCCTGTTATTCCTTTATCGTGCATTTTGTGTGCTATTACACCATGGTCAGACTTGTCAAAGGCTTTTGCAAAGTTTGTGTATATAACATCTGCATTCTGTTTGTCTTCTAGAGCATCCAGGACCTTGTCGTAGTGGTCCAGTAGTTGGGACAGGCAGGAGCGACCTGCTATAAACCCATGTTGCCCTGGGTTGTGTAATTGATGGGTATCTAGATGAGTGGCGATCTTGCTTCTTAAAACCTTTTCAAAGATTTTTATGATATGGGACGTTAGCGCTATTGGTCTGTAGTTCTTTCCTATTGCTTTACTGCCGCCTTTGTGGAGTGGGGCTATGTCTGTTGTTTTTAGTAACTGCGGGACGATCCCAGTGTCCATGCTCCCTCTCCATAGGATGTTAAAAGCACGTGATAGGGGCTTCTTGCAGTTCTTGATGAACACGGAGTTCCATGAGTCTGGGCCTGGAGCAGAGTGCATGGGCATGTCATTTATTGCCTTTTCGAAGTCATTTGGTGTCAGGATAATGTCAGATAGGCATGCGTCTGCCAAGTTCTGTGGCACTCTCATAAAAAATTCATTTAGGTGTTCGACTTTCAGTCTGGGACTTTAGTAACTCATTCATTTCCTTGCTGTCATCTGTGTAGGACCCATCCCATTTAAGTAGGGGCCCAATACTGGATGTTGTTCTCGACTTTGATTTGGCATTAGAAAAGAAATACTTTGGGTTTCTTTCAATTTCATTTATGGCTTCTAGTTCTTCCCACGTTTCTTGATTCCTGTAAGATTCCTTTAGTTTTAATTCGATGTTTGCTATTTCTCTGACCAGTGTCTCACTAAGTATTTCAGATATATTGGCCTCTTGTAGCCGCTCCGTTATTCTTTGCCTTCGCCTGTATAGGGAGCGTCTCTCTCTTTCTAGTTTACATCTTCTCCTCTTCCTTAGGGGAATTTGCCTTGAGCAAACCTCAAGTGCCACAGAGTTAATTTGTTGTAGACATAGGTTAGGATCCGTGATGCTTAGGCTATCTTCCAAGTTTATATCATTTAGGACTTGGTTTACTTGGTCCCACCTTATGTTTTTGTTATTGAAGTTGAATTTGGAGAAGGCTCCCTCGAGGCTGATCACATTTTGTCGATCTGAGGCTCCCCGCATACATGTCTGGACCTCTATTAAGTTGTGATCTGAGTATATTGTTTTTGATATGATGACATTTCGTATCAAATCATCATTGTTGGTGAAGATGAGGTCCAGTGTATTCTCTAATCTTGTAGGCTCTATTATTTGCTGGTTTAAGGTGAATTTGGAACAGAGATTTAAAAGTTCATGTGTGTACGAGTTTTCATCTGAGCTGCCTCCTGGTGTTATCTCTGCTACCACATTGTTTGCAATGTTCCTCCATTCTAGGTGCCTTAGTTTGAAATCCCCCAGGAGCAAGATGTTGGGGGCAGGAGCTGGAAGATTTTCCAGACAGTGGTCAATTTTCAGAAGCTGTTCCTGGAATTGTTGGGACGTTGCATCCGGAGGCTTGTATACAACCACGATGACCAGGTATTGATTCTCGATCTTTATTGCTAATACTTCAACTACATCATTTGAGGCATTTAGTAGTTTTGAACATATAAGTGACTGTGATATACAGGCCAACTCCCCCTTTTTGCCTGTTCACTCTGTCACATCTGTATAGGTTGTAGCCCGGGATCCATAATTCATTGTCCAAGTGATCTCTTATGTGGGTCTCTGTGAAAGCCGCAAACATAGCATTTTACTCTGTAAGCAGTCCACGGATGTAAGGTATCTTGTTGTTCGTTGCTGGCTTTAGACCCTGTATATTTGCAAAGATGAATATCATTGGATTGGTGGTATGGGGGGGTCTTTTTTTCCTGGCACTAATATCTGTTGTGTTGGAGTGGAGACCATTGACTGTGATTCCACTCCAGAAATGATTGCAGTTGGTGTACGATTTCTGTCATTTCCTGCCAGCTTTTTTTCCTTCCTGGCACTAAAAACCTCTCTCTCTGGAGTGGCTGTGGCTACCCAGGTTTTGCCATGGTCTGGATGTTCTGTGTCGTCTTGTACCCTTTAGGTGGTATGCCTGGCAATATAAGTTATAGCACTGTCTTTCCTGAACTGATGAGTGTTGTGTAAACATAAGTCACATTATCGTTATCTTCTACAGATACAATCCTAACTTAGGCTATAGATCTATGACCCAACCTAACTTGGAACCATGCTAACTTGGCCAAACAACTACCCCCCAACTTAAGTTAATCCTTAGCCGATACGTTAGTAGGTTGGAAGTAAATGGTATAAAATACAGACAGAATGGAAAATTAAACACATAAGCAGTATAATGTGATCCTTTTTGCCTACTGTGGGCGAAACGTTGTCAATAAAGGATCACATAATACTGCTTATGTGTTTACTTTTCCTAAGTAGTAGGTTCGCCGGTGGTGTCCCGGCCCAGGTCTTCTCCAGATAATGACCAGGCATTAGCTGATACAATCCCGGAAACTGCGTAACTCAGGATAACATTTCTGCCTTAAAATATCAACACGTGTCAACAACACACAACATTGTCAAAGATCCTCGTAACAGAGTCCAGGGCCTACCGGCTTTTCTGTCGCTGTTCAACCGGGCTGTTGCTGTTGGCGAAGTTAAGTTTTGGCCGGAAAGTTGAGTGTATGTTAGTTACCGGTTCTCCAAGGCACTTGTCGATAAACACTTAGCCAAGAGTGTGAGTGTAATCACCTATCTGTGGTTGCATGCGTCGATTCATAGCTCCTGGCCCCGTCTCTTGGCTGGTCGTTACTAAATTCACTCCATCACTGCTCCATGAGCCTACTATAAAAATTAATTATTGGAATATTGTTAGTGTCTTCCTATGTGAAAACCGAGAGAAAATAATTAAAAATCGAGCACATTTAATTCTCCTTGTCAGTAAGATGCCCAGAGTTATTTTTAAGGGGACCTATCTTATCTCTAACTTTTGTTCCATAAACCTGGAAAAAACATTTCAGGTTAGTTTTCGAATCCCTAGCAACTTTAATTTCATAGTCCCGTTTTGCTTTTCTTATACCCTTTTTAACCTCCCTCTTAATGTCACTATATTGATTTATAATATGACCCTCACCTCTTCTAATACGCTTATAAATTCCTTTCTTCTGCTCTAAAAGATATTTGAGCCTATTACTCATCCATTTCGGGTCATTTCTATTCTATCTTATTTCTTTATATGGAATAAACGTTTTTTGGGCAGCATGTATAGTGTTTTGAAAGCTGTCATATTGATAGCTCTCTTCGTTACCCCAGTCCACAGATGATAGGTGTTCTCTAAGCCCATTGTAATCTGCTAAGCGAAAATCTGGGACCGTTATCCTTATTATCATACTTCCATTCAATGTTAAAGGTAATTGATTTGTAGTCGCTTGCGCTAAGGTCCTCCGTAATTTTTAAATTATTAACAAGGGTTTATTTGTTTGCCAGAACCAAGTGTGTGTGTGGTTGGGGGGGGGGGGGAGTTGTAACCAGCAACAGCTTTGAGAGCATTTACCTCTGTATTTAGTACGTATTTGCAAAATTTTACGTAGCTAATGTTTTCACCCTGCAAACAGATGGGTGGGGGATGTCGTTTGCTTGTCAATTTCTTTGTTTTAGATGAAGATATGATGAGGCTTAATCGATTACAAATTGCTTGAACTTCGTTAAGAATGGTATTCATCTTGTGCCCTGTTGTATGGATCATGTCATCAGCATAACTTATAGCTATATGTTTAGGTGTGGCAGGTAGAGCATTTGGGAGAGCATTAATCAGAACATTAAATAGCATGGGACTGAGACCTCCTCCCTGCTGTGTACCTAGGGATATTTCTTTAGACTCGCTTCTAAAGCCTCGGTAGAGGACAGAGGATAGATACTCTATTTGACAGATGATATATTATCCAGCAGAGTAGGCTACCACCTTTATTCATTTTGGTTAGTTCATGTAGTATAACAGTTCTGTTTGCGATATCAAATGCAGATTTTAGAAGAAATGTGGTAAAACTTGTAAAGGTGTAAAGGGGTAAAGGAGGTTTTGTGTGCGAGGGGCTTGGACTTCCAGCAAGCATGTGTGAGCGTATTTGACAGGTGTGAATGGAGACAAATGGTTTTTAATACTTGACGTTCTGTTGGAGTGTGAGCAAAGTAACATTTATGAAGGGAGTCCTGGAGATGGGAAGTGTACAGTGGCTGCACTCTGAAGGAGGGGTGTTAATGTTGCAGTTTTATAACTGTAGTGTAAAGCACGCCTCTGGCAAGACAGTGATGGAGTGAATGATGATGAAAGTTTTTCTTTTTCGGGCCACCCTGCCTTGGTGGGAATCGGCCGATGTGTTAATAAAAAAACAAAGAAAAAACAAAGGATTATCAGGCAGGTGCCTTAGTGTTGTGAGGATATCATAAGTTATAGCATCCTCTCCAGGAGTGGTTGATCCACCTTTACTTAATACATTATCTAACTCGTACTCCGTGAAAAGGCAATCACTCTCATCAATATTTTGGCTCAAAATTAATCAATTTCAACCTTTCTTCAGAAGCACTCTCTAGGTTTTTTCTAGAATGAGATGGGAGATTTTCATGCCTGGATGTTTTGAACCAGTTATTTATGAGGTCAATTGCTTTTTCAAGAGGAAAGGGATGAGCAACATTGCCAGTCTTTTTCCTGGTTATTTTATTTATACCTTTCAAAGCCAAACGTAAAGGGGTAGACCTACTTAACCCACTAACAAATTGTTCCCATTCCTGTTGCCTAAGTTCTTGCTTTCTATTTCTTGCATATGTCAGTGCAACTTGGAACGTTCTGAGCAGGTCTGGGTTTCTACATTCACGGTATGCTTTACCAAACCTCCTCCTAGCTGCTTCATGTGTTACATTGCGTAGTTGTGGATCATTATAGTATTTACAATGGTATTTGTTGACATTTTTGGTGAAAGATTTGTCTTCTTCTGTTCACTTGATGTGCGAGTACATTCTTAATAGTGGCGACTAAATCATTGAAATTTTATGTGCCAGTTGGCTCATAATTCTTGGAAAGTGATCAGATAGATCATCATCAACTATGACAGAGTCATGCATCGTATATATATTAAATCCAAGGCACAGATCTAGTATGCCACCATATATGTGAGTAGGCTCAATAGTGCCCGCAATTCGAGCATTATCATGCTCATTTAGAAATTTCACTAATTTAGCTCCAAAGAATGAGGGTAGGTTCACTAGTGATATGGTCTGGTAAAGCACCAGGTCGAAGCTGGTTTGCTGGAGCACAAAGATCAAAAATATTTATGGAAAAGTTGCCTGCGTATATTTTGACACCATGATATTGCATGCTTACTCGACTCTGCAAGGCAAGGAGTGAAAGTGGCAACACACATCCCACAACAGTTAGTTGACCTTAAGTTATAAGCTGCATATCCAGACAACTCTGGTGGAGGTACTTCACCTCGTACTCTACATTCCTGCGAACAGATGACATCAATATTCTTGGTTGCACTAATATGATGCAAGTCAGGCAACCGTTTCCTGATGGAAGAAATGTTCCATGAAAAAAACTGTAATCTATCCATTGTAGTTAAGTTGTTACAATCTCCTGCTCATAAGATGGTACGACTGTTTTGTTTGGACTACAGTAGGCAAACACTTCAGAGCAAATAGCAGTTTGTATTTTTTTTATTTTCGTAACTTTTCTGTAAGCATTTCCTGGTATTCTGCCAGCACATCCTAGGCAATGTTTGAAGCCAAGAGCCATTGGCTTCTTCCTCACAAATTGTTTTAAACTGAATAAAATTTTCTGCACTTTGGACATCATCTTTGTACTCAAGAGCGCCATTCTGACTACCTACATTTATAAAATTTATCAGTATCTGTTGAAGATGCTCAATATTTGTTTCTGCAAGTTTGTTGTAATATGAAAAAGGTCAGGTGAATCTAATACCTTCCCAGAGAAAGGTACTCGTGAGTTAGTCCTTTCTTCAGCACCTTTCAGGTGCTTCTGGCATGAAGGACCATTCATTGCAGGTAGTTTCTGTGCAATTAACTCATCTCCAACTTCCAATGGGGCCACATGTGTGGTGTCCGTCTGATTGCTGTAGATGTGTGAGTTGGGAAGAGTAACATGCTCATCCACATATTCAGGTGTAATTACAAGTGTGATTAGTGGCAGATCAGTAGTACCATGTGTGCTAGCAGGGATAGCTAGCTCCTCCACAACTGGTGTATGATGGTATTCTGGTGTTACCAGAATCATTTGCAGGGAAGTTTGGCACTCCCACACTTTGCGAAGATGGAGTCACAGGTGTGGCTGTGGCAGGTTGGCTGCCTCACTCTCAGATGCCATTAAAGGACTGTTATCTGGTTCACGTCGAAGGTTGTTTGGGCTCTATCTGCAGTCCTTATGCCAAACTGTAATCTCAACTTCTTTACAGTTAATACATTTAAATTTCTGACTGTCGAGCCCCACTGTGCATTCCTTAGTGGGATGTTTTCCAGCACACTAACCACACCAAGAATGTAGTATTGTAGTCTACTGCAACATGGCCACAGTGCGGGCATTTGTAAGACCTACGTTGAGTGTTGATACACTTCGATGGGTAGGAAACGTAGGCCAGGCACCCAGATATTCCGAGGGAGAGGCACTGAACCTACCCAACTGGCAATAATTTGGAACCTTCCTTTAAGTCTTTTGGTCTGATATGTTCACTTTGAGTTAGGATGTGTCCATGTAGAGTTTCTGATGGAGGGCGAAGCAGCTTAATGCCTCCGTAAGTTGTATTAAGCAGATCACTGATCACATCATCCTGTTCCACAAACACACTTGAGTGAATTATTTCTAAATAGGATCCTTGCCTTGGGATGTTTCTATACTGCTTGCACTAGCCAGGCACACTTAGCAGGGTGTGGTCGCGAAAGTTTAGCCTAACACATTCTTCCTTTGAAGAAAGGATTGTTGCACCCTGTGTGCACCAAGGACGTTTAGTGTCACATTGCCTACGAGTCATGTGAGTCTGACTACGTCGGCGCACCAGTCCTCTCTCACTCCCCCCTTGTTTACTTCTAAATGTCTGCAGGAATATGTTCCTCTATGACAGTTGCTATGTCTGCCAGTGATGATATCTCAGGCAAGACTCACAACACAAGAATTCCTCACTCTCCCCCCTCCATAGGTAATGTAAGAAGTAATACTGACTAAATTCACAATTCTATCATAGATCACATGAAACAAAGGAGTTCAAACTGTAATAATGTTGGAAGAATTGCCGACAATATGTTAGGTAAAAGGACACAAATGCAACTAATGCGACATTTTATTGTGGCAACGTTTCGCTCTCCAGGAGCTTTGTCAAGCCGTTAGGTAACGGGTTGACAAAGCTCTTGGAGAGAGAAATTTTGCCACAATGTCAATTAGTTGCACTTGTGTCCTTTTACCTAACGGGGTTCAAATTCTATGAGCACTTTCAATTAGCTCAACTCAGGCTGCTACTACCTAATACGGTACACACCTCACTAAAAAATAATATAGGATTAAGAACCATTTAGAAGCACACAGGAGTGTGTACTGAATATAAGTATTAGTTTGTAAGATTCACCTGTCATCTTACGTGTTCACGAGAGAGAAAAGATCACCAATCCTACCAGAGTGCAGAATGTTTATCGGGCTTCCGTCTAACACTCATCTGAGAGAATTGTAGTGCTGTACCTGCCTGGATGGTTGCTGCCTGCCATCCTACTACCAGTTAGGAGAGCCATGACTGAGGCTACCTGTATAACCACCACTCTTGGCACATGTACGACCTTCAGCACCACCAACAACAGGAACTACCACCCCCACCACAAACAACTAGCACCACCAGCAACTACAACGAGCACCACTATCAACAGCAACAACAACCAGCACCAACCACAACCACCACCAATAGCAACAACAACCAGCACTATC
>WNWK01000745.1:15000-55000 GCA_009830355.1 Cherax destructor | reverse complement strand
GTGTGTGTGTGTAAAATACCAGTGAAAATAGGAAATAAAACCTGAGCGCTTTCATGTGCTTACACACATCTTCAGAAGATGTGCATGAAAGCGACCAGGTTGCATTTCCTATTTTCACTGTGGAATTGTTTCAGATTTGCAACTGCACGATTTATCGTGATTTATTATGATTTCTTCTTGCCTCAAGAGAATTTTCTCTCCTATCTGTTGCTGTCTTGCAACACTGCATAGCTCCCGAAGACGCACGAGAGTGCGAAAGATCTAGAACTAAAGATTTCCATCCCCCTGTGGCTTTTTGTGTGTGTGTGTGTATTGTTGATATATATATATATATATATATATATATATATATATATATATATATATATATATATATATATATATATATATATATATATATATATATATATATATATATATATATATATATATATATATATATATATATATATATATATATATATATATATATATATATATATATATATATATAGATATATATTAGTGTCGTGCCGAATAAGTAAAACTTGCCATTTTTGCTTAAATAGCAAACCTTTTCTTGCCGAAAAGGGCAAACAAAAATTTGTGTATGCAATAATTTCGCAAAAATCATTCCTAACCTAACGAAAAAAATATATTTAATTTTGTCTGTTTATTATTAAATTATTGTAAACTTATCTAAAATATATTTAGTTGAATTAGGTTAAATTAAATTGCGCTTGTTATAATAAGGTTAGGTAAGTTTTCTAAGGGTCTTTTGGTACAAAATTATTAACTTTTTCATTAACATAAATGAAAAAAATATATATCTTTAAACGTATAAGATTATTTTTTTTAGAAAGGACTTAATTTCAAACGAGTTTTTATAAATTACACACAAAAGGTGCCAGAAAAGGTATATTTTACTAAATTTCTTAAGACATGTGCAATGTTTTTGGAAATTTTACCGAAGACACCTTTCGCCCACCAGGGAAAACCATCATATTAAAAAAAATGCTTGTAAATCGAGCGAAACTGTCATGCAAGAACCGTTCCATGCTACATCAAAGTTTCATTTGTACCGTCTACATTTGTACCGTCTACATTGACTATTAGAGTGAGAGCCTGAGCACATGAATCAAGCTGCAGGTGGAGCTTAATGCTCCTCCCTTGGAACACTGCAAAGTGTGTGTGCAGAGACTAACTGCTACCTCTTGTTATGCTTCCTTCATGCTTATCCTCTGTCAACTTCCCTTCCTCTGTTTACCACCTGCAAGACAGAAAGTGAAAGTCACCTCCATCAAAAGCCACTTTAGAGACTCTTAGATGCAACCTGCTAGAAAATACAGCAACTTAGGTAAAGTGTAGCCTCTGACGTATATTTGGGTATCTATCTTAAATCGTCAATAGTCATAGTATATACGTATGTTCGAAACGTTGTGTGCCCTCAAAAACAGTTTCTAAATTCCTTTGTAAACTGTTGTTAAAAAAAACTCCTTTATCTAGCTAAAAATTTACATAGGGATGGGTTAGACAGCTTCAGGTTATTCTAGAAATGCTTGGAATAAACAAACATACACACACACAAACACACGAAGCTTCTGGAAATCTACACAATATAAAGAGTGGAGGACAGTTTAGTATATAGGCCTAAGAGACGAGGCATCGCCCCCTACCCCTTGAGTAGGCCTACTGGGGAGTCTCCTTCCCCTTATTTAGGAGGCTTTTCCCCTGCTTTCCCAGGGAGGGATCGATACAGGAAAGCGGGTTGCACACACCACCAGAACACCGGACAAGTGAACACACAGGAGGGGTGGGTTCAACTCCCAGGGGTGCAAAACGAAACCTACCTCGTCAAAAATCGATGTGGTGCTTGCAGGGTTCACAGCAGTGAAGTATAGCAGGGCTCTTGAAGGTTGGTGGCTGCCCAACTCCTGCGCTCACACCAAAATCCACACCTCGGGCCCACCCAGCTTCACACACCACACAAACTGGGCCAGTATACTGCGAGGGGTAGGTAAACTTGCAAGATATCACACTGTAGTCCGTGCCGGGGTTTACATTAAAGGTTCACACACACACCACGCACTCAAAACGACACTTGCTATTACAAAAAGCCCCGTAGAGCAGAGGCTACAATATTCACCACCGCCACATGGCTTATTTTCCCCGCTCTACCCTCAACTACACACATCAATTAGCTCCTCTACCACTCGCAGTTACCTCGCGGTATGTAAACAACTTCATCCGTGCCCAGGCTACAAAATACCACTGAAAATGACACGGGAACTGATATTTCCTGCAGAGAGAGAGTCGGTAAGGTGCTACCAGCTCCGGGCTCACAGCTGTACTGACCAGGCCCCGGATGATGATACACACGCACACATACACGCACACACATTCCTGCCACACACCACCATCGTATTCGACACCAATAGTTAGGTTTAAACCCTATCGACCGTAAGTGTATCATAAAGGCTGAAATTCACCACAGTGCCTTAATAAAGATTAGAATTCGGTGTGTGTATATATATATACACACACACACACACTGGAGTATATACATATCTGAGTGTGTATATCTTGTAGCTAAACCAACACGCTTTACACCTTGTACCCGCCTCACACAAATACAGGCCAAGTGTCTATCGATAAGTGCCTCTGACAACTGATAACCAACACACACACACACACACACACACGAGTGATAAGCTGAAGGAAAGAATAGCTTAGGTAAATCCAGACATTGGAGCCATCACCGAGACAAAGTTAATGGACATATCAGATGCCATTTTTCCAGCTGGATGTCAAGTGATAAGGAAAGACAGAGTAGATAGGGAAGGCAGTGGAGTGGCACTCCTAATCAGAAATCCATGGAGTTTTGAAGAGGTGAGAGAGAGATAACTAGACAAGAGGTGCATGACTTCATAGTAGGTTCAGTTAATACTGGGAGACGCACAGTAATAATATACAACCCGCCACCTAACAACAGAAGAATGGTATGAATATGAATACAACAAAGCGATGGTTGATATCATAGCTGAAGTAGCTAGGAGTGCACACAGGACCAAGGCAGAACTACATATCATGGGTGATTCCAACCACAAAACAATAGATTAGGAGAACCAGGACCCACATGGAAGACCGGAAACATGGAGAGCTAAACTGGCGGAGGTGGTCAGGAAAAGCTTTGTGCCAGCATATTAAACATAGAGAGAGAGGAGATGCACCAGCAAGACTACACCTAGTGTTTACTGCAAGTGTGTCTGACATAGGAGAAAGAGAATACGAGAGCCCCCAGGGTGGCAGCGACCACGCAGTACTGAACGTGGAGTACCTTGTGGTAAGAGGACGGTGCAAGAAGCCAGACTTTAGAAGATGGTACTGCAGGACTGAGGGAATTCTTGAATGCAGTGCAGTGGGAAAGTCTGTGGATGAGGTGGAGTATGTATATGGGACGCGTCGGGAGGCAGAGGAAAATGTCATACCTAGATGAAAAAGCAGGGAGATAGATATAGATAGATAGATAGATAGAGAGAGAGAGAGAGCGAGAGAGAGAGAGAGAGAGAGAGAGACCTTGCTTCAACCAAAGATGCAAAGACGCAAAAAAGGGAGTCAAAAGAGAATGGAAAAAACTATAAGCAAAGGGCAGATGAGAACAGTGAAGTAAGCAGATTAGCCAGACACGAATGCTAGGGCGAGGAGAGAGACTGAGCAACAATTTGAGTACACAGCAACTAAGGCTCTTAACCAAAACTGCCTCACAGCCACATCAGAAGAAAACAACAGTGAAAGACCTGGTAATCTGAGTAAAGAAGGAAAATGACAAGGAAGTTTGCAAAGTACTAAACAAATGATTTAAAGATGTCTTCTCAGTGGAAACAAGGGCAGTGCCAGAAATCCGTACATCAGCAGATACTGGACACTATACACACAACATGGGTAGAGATAAAAAAAAAAAAAAATTTGATGGAGCTGAATACATCAAAGGCAGCAGAACCTGATTGGGTGTCACTACCATGGATTCTGCGAGGAAGCAGAAGTACTGTCCAAACCGCTATGATCTACAAGTCACTGAACATGGGGCAGTTGCCAGAGTGCTGGAAGACAGTGAACATAGTATACCTATATCTAACGAGAAAGAAAGGCGGCATTGAACTTGAGGCCAGTGTTGCTGACATGTATACCATACAAAGTCAGGAGAGTGGTAGAGTACTTGTAGAAGAGAATAGTTTCATAGGCAATAACCAGCACGGGTTCAGAGATAGCAAATTTCGTCTTACTTACCTTATGGAATTCTATGACAAAGTAGCGGAAGTGTGGCAGGAGGGAGATGGTTGGGTGGATTGCATTTTCTTAGACTGCAAGAAGGCATTTGATACTGTACCCCACGTGAGACTGAAGTAAAAGCTTGAGAAGGAGACAAGAATAAATGGGAACGTATTCCGGTAGATCAAGAAGTATCTAAGGAGAAGGAAGCAAAGAGTGATTATCCAGAAAGAGAATCAGAATGAGGAAGAGTAACAAGAAGTATACAAGTGTGGAAAAATGACTTCCAATGGGGGGATCGAGGGGGTCGTGACCCCCACCTTTGCACAGTACAAGGGAGGGGCGAGTTGCACATCATGGCACAGATGACCAGAGGCGAGACACCCCTTCATTTTGGCATCTAGAAGCCAGGATAACAACTTAATCAAGTGTTTGTCAAAGAAAAACTATTTTAAGCCATACTTAGGTAGCTAATATGCCCTCAGCCTAATAATATAGCTAGTAGGATAAAACAAGTTATGGACACCTCAGAGTCGAGAAAACCTTCTTTCTTCTTTAATTCCAAGATTACAAACTGGCATCAAACTGCCAGTCGCTAGATCAGAAAATTCTTGCGATGTCCTGAGGCATCAAGGACGGGGCAGTTGAAGGAGAGTTACCGAGGCAAGATCACGCTGAGACCTGGAAATCCGTGGAAACAGCCTTAACGGAAGTATTAATTAACTCTAATCTGAGAACTGTTACAATTACGGGGAGAACTAAGGAAGGTACGTCGCGATGAAATGCAAAATCTCGTGACCCTTGTCGAGCGAGATACTGTCATTAATTCTCTCTCTCTCTTGGTACATCATTAACCACAGACATATTATAAATGTTTACAGGTGAATCTTTGTGAAGATTCACCTGATATATATATAAATATATATATATATATATATATATATATATATATATATATATATATATATATAGAAAAAATCTGAATATTTTGGTAATAAAGAGACCTAATGGAAAAAAAATTCATTTTAATGAGGAAGGGTTTTGGATCCTCCATAAAAAACTGGAGAATGAAGCATTGAAAGAATTAGAAAGAATGAAGGAGGATTACCAATATTAATTAAGGTAATGCTGTAACAGATAATTAAAAAGAAATTGAGAACGAGTACAGTGTAAAAACATTAGTGTGGGTAAACTTGTCTGTAAGATTATTATTATTATTATTATTATTATTATTGTTTTTATTATTATTGTTGTTATTATTTTGTTGTTGCTGTTATAATTATTATTATTGTTGTTATAATTGTTACTATTATTATTGTTATAATTGCTGTTATTATTATTACTGTTATAATTATTATTATTTGATTATTATTGTTGTTCTTATTGTTATTATTGTTGTTATTATTATTATTGATATTATTATTATTATTGTTATCGTTGATGTTATTATTGTTTTTTTTATTATTATTATTATTATTATTATTATTATTTTTACTATTATTGTTGTTGCTATTATTGTTATTATATTCAAATGAAAGCACTAAACCTGTAGGGGTGTCATGCAGGGCTTTCGGAAAGGGAGGTAATCAGGTTGGGTCCAATAGGAGGGCAGTTCGAATTCCTCGGATCAACAGCCTAAAGCCTTAGGCTGACCTACCATGTGTGAGGCACTGACCACCTACCATGTGTGAGGGACTGACCACCTACCATGTGTGAGGGACTGACCACCTACCATGTGTGAGGGACTGACCACCTACCATGTGTGAGGGAATGACCACCTACCATGTGTGAGGCACTGACCACCTACCATGTGTGAGGCACTGACCACCTACAATGTGTGAGGGACTGATCACCTAACATGTGTGAGGCACTGACCACCTACCATGTGTGAGGGACTGATCACCTACCTTGTGTGAGGCACTGACCACCTACCATGTGTGAGGCACTGACCACCTACCATGTGTGAGGGACTGATCACCTACCATGTGTGAGGCACTGACCACCTACCATGTGTGAGGCACTGACCACCTACCATGTGTGAGGGACTGACCACCTACCATGTGTGAGGCACTGACCACCTACCATGTGTGAGGACTGACCACCTACCATGTGTGAGGGACTGACCACCTACCATGTGTGAGGGACTGACCACCTACCATGTGTGAGGGACTGACCCACCTGTGAGGGACTGACCACCTACCATGTGTGAGGACTGACCACCTACCATGGTGAGGACTGACCACCTACCATGTGTGAGGACTGACCACCTACCATGTGTGAGGGACTGACCACCTACCATGTGTGAGGGACTGATCACCTACCATGTGTGAGGGACTGACCACCTACCATGTGTGACGGACTGACCACCTACCATGTGTGACGGACTGACCACCTACCATGTGTGAGGGACTGACCACCTACCATGTGTGAGGGACTGACCACCTACCATGTGTGAGGGACTGACCACCTACCATGTGTGAGGGACTGACCACCTACCATGTGTGAGGGACTGACCACCTACCATGTGTGAGGCACTGACCACCTACCATGTGTGAGGCACTGACCACCTACCATGTGTGAGGGACTGACACCTACCATGTGTGAGGGACTGACCACCTACCATGTGTGAGGGACTGACCACCTACCATGTGTGAGGGACTGACCACCTACCATGTGTGAGGCACTGACCACCTACCATGTGTGAGGGACTGACCACCTACCATGTGAGGGACTGACCACCTACCATGTGTGAGGACTGACCACCTACCTGTGTGAGGGACTGACCACCTACCATGTGTGAGGCACTGACCACCTACCTTGTGTGAGGCACTGACCACCTACCATGTGTGAGGCACTGACCACCTACCATGTGTGAGGGACTGACCACCTACCATGTGTGAGGCACTGACCACCACCATGTGAGGACTGACCACCTACCATGTGTGAGGGACTGACACCTACCATGTGTGAGGCACTGACCACCTACCATGTGTGAGGCACTGACCACCTACCATGTGTGAGGACTACCACCACCTGGAGACTACACCTACCATGTGTGAGGGACTGATCACCTACCATGTGTGAGGCACTGACCACCTACCTTGTGTGAGGGACTGACCACCTACCTTGTGTGAGGCACTGATCACCTACCATGTGTGAGGCACTGACCACCTACCTTGTGTGAGGGACTCACCACCTACCTTGTGTGAGGCACTGATCACCTACCTTGTGTGAGGCACTGATCACCTACCTTGTGTGAGGCACTGATCACCTACCATGTGTGAGGGACTGACCACCTACCATGTGTGAGGCACTGACCACCTACCATGTGTGAGGGACTGATCACCTACCATGTGTGAGGCACTGACCACCTACCATGTGTGAGGGACTGACCACCTACCATGTGTGAGGGACTGACCACCTACCTTGTGTGAGGCACTGATCACCTACCATGTGTGAGGGACTGACCACCTACCATGTGTGAGGGACTGACCACCTACCATGTGTGAGGGACTGACCACCTACCTTGTGTGAGGCACTGACCACCTCCATTGTGAGGCACTGATCACCTACCTTGTGTGAGGCACTGACCACCTACCTTGTGTGAGGCACTGATCACCTACCTTGTGTGAGGCACTGACCACCTACCATGTGTGAGGCACTGACCACCTACCTTGTGTGAGGCACTGACCACCTACCTTGTGTGAGGCACTGACCACCTACCATGTGTGAGGCACTGACCACCTACCTTGTGTGAGGCACTGATCACCTACCTTGTGTGAGGCACTGACCACCTACCATGTGTGAGGCACTGATCACCTACCTTGTGTGAGGCACTGATCACCTACCTTGTGTGAGGCACTGACCACCTACCTTGTGTGAGGCACTGACCACCTACC
This sequence comes from Cherax destructor, assembly GCA_009830355.1. Taxonomy (NCBI): domain Eukaryota; kingdom Metazoa; phylum Arthropoda; class Malacostraca; order Decapoda; family Parastacidae; genus Cherax; species Cherax destructor. The sequence goes on along the minus strand of WNWK01000745.1, from coordinate 46,853 downwards.
TTGTGTGAGGCACTGATCACCTACCTTGTGTGAGGCACTGACCACCTACCTTGTGTGAGGCACTGATCACCTACCTTGTGTGAGGCACTGATCACCTACCTTGTGTGAGGCACTGACCACCTACCATGTGTGAGGCACTGACCACCTACCTTGTGTGAGGCACTGACCACCTACCATGTGTGAGGCACTGATCACCTCAACACTACTTCAACTGTCCCAAACCTGAAACAGCAATCCACGTGATCATCTTATAGACTCCACTGTCACTTTGAACTGACAATTTCCGTGTCAGAATGCTGCTTTACACAAGTAAGTTTAAATCCAAAAAAAAATGCAAAGTGATAATTTTTTTTCCCTTTCAAAGTTGGTTGTAAAAGTCTTCCATCGACTCCCTGTATTTAATTTGAGAGTCTTTTTGAAGTGTCAGACATTTCATTCTGGTTTGCAGATATTTGCATGCTGAAGGATGAGGCTTCCTTTTTTTGTTAATGCAATGTGGCTCAGGTTTATGTTCATACCCCTCATAGGAGTCACATATATGTTGCTACAAGTTTTAGCGCCGTTATATCTTGCAATGGTCATTCGAAGTCTGCAATAATGCTTTGTAAGTGGTCAACAGCTGCACCTCGTAATAATAATAATAATAATAATAATAATAATAATAATAATAATAATAATAATAATAATAATAATATTTATTTACTACAAGTACATGTACAAGGTATACAGTCCTAGCTGACATCAATGACATACTACTATATAGAAAACCGCTTATTATGCAGAGCATTTCGGGCAAAATAGTTCAGTTTTGTCCCAGGATGCGACCCACACCAGTCGACTAACACCCAGGTACATATCTTACTGATGGGTGAACATGGACAGCAGGTGACTTACGGAAACACATCGTAATGTTTTCAGGCGTACCGGACCTTTATAATCTGCATAGCTAACTGCTCATCCAGCGATCACTGCTCTGCTCTGTTGTTGTCTACACCGCTCAACGGTTTCTACCGCAAATACTTGAAGAGGACCCAGACCTGCTTATCCACCCTCTGCTATACCAAGTTGGGAAGAGAGAGAGAGAGAGAGAGAGAGAGAGAGAGAGAGAGAGGAGAGAGAGAGAGAGAGAGAGAGAGAGAGAGAGAAGAGAGAGAGAGAGAGAGGGGGGCTCTGGGTAGACTCGCTGGTTCACGGGAGAACGTGACGTCATAGCTTGCTATAATTATATTAGGAATCCATATACTACACAAGTATTACACTGTTGACAGATCGCGATCGATGTTTCGCCCGACCCTCACCTAACACCGTCGCACTCTGAAGAATATACTGACACCATGGCCTGCCCTATCCTCAAATTATGTCACCCTATCCTCCAAGCATATCAGGACATGTCACCATACCCTCCAAACATGTCAGGATATGCTACTGTGTGAGATAGATAGATAGATAGATAGAGAGAGAGAGAGAAACAGAGAGAGAGTAAGAGTGAGGGTAAAAGGGGTGAGAGATGGGTGAAAAGGATAAGGGTGAGTGAAGCAAAGGAGAATGGGATGAGCAGGGGGTAAGGAGCTCTTTTTTGAGGGTAGTGAGGTAGGGAGAGTTAGGGAGGGAGAGTTAGGGGGATTGCGTCATCCCATGATGACGCATCAAGGTCACCTGATGATCAGCATTCCTCCCTCACCTGACTTCCCTCCCTCCATCTCTATATTACTCCCCCTCCCTATATTACTCCCTCCTTCTCTCTATTACTCCCTCCATCTCTATATTACTCCTCCTTCTCTCTATTACTCCCTCCATCTATATATTACTCCCTCCTTCTCAATATTACTCCCGCCTTCTCTCTATTACTCCCTCCATCTCTATATTACTCCCTCCTTCATTCTATTACTCCCTCCATCTATATATTACTCCCTCCATCTATATATTACTCCCTCCTTCTCTATATTACTCCCTCCTTCTCTATATTACTTCCTCTCCTATTACCTCCATCTATATATCCCCTCCTTCTCAATTACTCCTCCTTCTCTCTATTACTCTCCATCTCTATTACCTCCTTCATTCTATTACTCTCCATCTATATTACCTCATCTAATTACTCCTCCTTCTCTATATTACTCCCTCCTTTACCTCCTCTATATTACTCCCTCCTCTCTTATATCTCTTCATCTCTATCTTACTTCCTCTTCTCTCTCCTCATTTCTCCTTCTTTCTTCCTTATTCCATCCCCATGGAGAAAGAAACACAGAAAGAAGACAAAGAAGGAGAGACGGAAACAAAGAGATAGAAAGGAAGACAAAGAAGGACAGAGGGAGAGAGAAAAAAGAAAAGAGACAGAGAGAGAAACAAAGAGAGGAAAATAGAGGAACAAAATAAGAGATTCTCTTCTTGAAAGTAGTTAACAGAGATGAGAGGAAGAGTGTGTCCACCACGATGATCATATACATACTGTGGAGCGCTAAACCAGAATATATACACAGCGGAAAATGTAGATGAATGCAGTATACACATCAATATAATATATATATATATATATATATATATATATATATATATATATATATATATATATATATATATATATATATACATATATATATACATATTGTATATATGATATAGCAGAGGTAAAACTTGCTATTTTGTCTTAAATAGCAACGATCTTCTTGCCGAATAAGGCAAGCAAATATTAGTGTATGCAATAGTTTCGTAAAAATCATTCTGAACCTAACGAAAAAAATATATTTCAGAAATATATTGTAGAAGCCTTCAAGAGGAAACTGGACAAATATATTCACCAGGTGCCAGATCAACCAGGCTGTGATGGATATGTGGGGCAGCGGGCCTTCAGCAGCAACAGCCTGGTTGACTAGGCAAGCACCAGACGAGCCTGGCCCATGGCCGGGCTCAGAGAGTAGATACTCTCGAAATTCTTTAAATGTATATCAAAGGTGTTTGTTTTTTATTAAATTATTGTAAACTTATCTAAAATATATTTAGTTGGATTAGGCTAACTTAAATTGTGCTTGTTATAATAAGGTTAGGTAAGTTTTCTAAGATTCTTTTGGTACAAAATTATTAATTTTTACATTAACATAACTGAAAAAAATATATATCTTTAAACGTATAAGAGAAAATTTTAGAAAGGACTTAATTGTAAAAGAGTTCTTGCTAATTGACCAGTTTTACATATTCGGCACGAATTAACAGAACTGTGGTTGGCTGGGATTCGATCCTGCGTCCCCATGCCCAGCCCTGTGAGAACAAGACAGTACGCATCCCTCTATCCACTGGACCACAAACTGGTCCAGAGAAAGATCGCAGTCAGCAGGATTCGATACCGCTACTGAGTGACGGGCAAGGTTCCCAGGCAGCGCTCTTATTCACTCACCCACGAATGCCACATAAGCTGGGCAGTCTGGTTCACAATCCATGTTTGTTTCCCAGCCCGGGCACGTCAGTGAACCTCAAGCATGGAGTCAAGCTATTTCAATCTCCTAGTGTATGTTCTGACCTCTCAACCTATTTTTATATCAATGCAACACGCAGAAACAAGCTGGTATATACAGAGAAAGATCGCAGGACTCTATACTGCTACTAGGCTCCACCTCACATTACTAGGTTCCACCTCACATTACAAGGCTCCACCTCACTTTACTAGGCTCCACCTCACAATGAGAGGGTAGTCATGCTCCTGAGAACTGGTCCCAGACCAGTCCTGGTGGATCAAGACCTGATCAACCAGGCTTAATTAATCACCCCAGTCAACCCACGGCTCCAGTTTTTGAGAGCCACATAAGATAAACTCTCTCTCTTTCTCTCTCTCATAATGGAGGAAGTGAGGTTTTGAGTGGGGAGAGGAGTGAATGGGAAGGAGTGAGAGAGTCGGTGAGTATGGAAGTGGAGGGGTGAGTGGTGGAGGGGTGAGTGGTGGAGGGGTGAGTGGTGAAGGGATGAGTGGTGGAGGGGTGAGTGGTGGTGGGATGACAGGCTGAGGGGTGAATGGGGAGTGGGGAGGACGCTACTCTACCCATGATTCACAATCATCCTCCCCGGCTCCCACGCCTACAAGAGAGGACCTGTTTGACTCCCCTGAGGCTAGTGGGGAGGGAGGGAGGGGATGGAAGGGAGGGAGGGAGGCTGAGAAAGCGTCCTTGTGAAGGCTCGTCCTCCCTCCTGACCAGAGAAACAGGTTCTTCTCCCTCACTCCCTCTCCATCACTGTTGTCACCACCTGGACCACCAACACTGTCACCACCTGGACCACCAACACTGTCACTACCTGGACCACCAACACTGTCACCACCTGGACCACCAACACTGTCACCACATGCACCACCAACATTGTCACCACCTACACCACCAACATTGTCACCACCTGGATCACCAATATTGTCACCACCTGGACCACCAACATTGTCACCACCTGGACCACCAACATTGTCACCACCTGGACCACCAACTTTGTCACCACCTGGACCACCAACACTGTCACCACCTGGACCACCAACACTCTCACTGTTACTAAGGTATTTGAGGAGGTAGATCATGGTAATGAATATGATATTGTGTATATGGACTTCAGTAAGGCTTTTGATAGAGTCCCACATCAGAGACTATTGAGGAAAATTAAGGCACACGGAATAGGAGAAATTTTTTCCTGGATAGAGGCATGGTTGATAAATAGGCAGCAGAGAGTTTGCATAAATGGGGAGAAATCAGAGTGGGGAAGCGTCACAAGCGGTGTTCCACAGGGGTCAGTACTGGGCCCCTTGTTGTTCACAATCTACTTAAACGACATAGATGAGGGAATAAATAGCGACATAAGCAAGTTTGCCGATGACACCAAAATAGGCCGTCCAATTCATTCAAATGAGGACATTAAAGCACTCCTGGAAGATTTGAATAGACTGATGCAATGGTCGGAGAAATGGCAGATGCAGTTTAATATAGATAAATGCAAAGTTCTAAATATTGGACAGGACAATAACCATGCCACATATAAACTAAATAATGTAGATCTTAATACTACTGATTGCGAAAAGGATTTAGGAGTTCTGGTTAGCAGTAATCTAAAACCAAGACAGCAGTGCATAAGTGTTCGCAATAAAGCGAACAGAATCCTTGGCTTCATATCAAGAAGCATAAATAATAGGAGTCCTCAGGTTGTTCTTCAACTCTATATATCCTTGGTTAGGCCTCATCTAGATTATACTGAAAATTAAGACACAAGTGCAACATCTGGGTATCTTTATAGTAAACGTTTCGCCAACCAGTATCTTTATCAATACAAAATTCTAGGACATAATATGAAGAGAGTAGAACTATATACAAAAGATGAGGTAATCAGTCCCTCGGCCTTGGAGTTGGTGTGTTCAGCACCGCTGGTGTAGAGATTATGCTGCACAGTTTTGGTCACCGTATTACAGAATAGATATAAATGCTCTGGAAAACGTACAAAGGAGGATGACAAAGTTGATTCCATGTATCAGAAATCTTCCCTATGAGGATAGACCACCAACACTGCACTCTCTAGAAAGGCGTAGAATTAGTTGGGATATGATTGAGGTGTATAAATGGAAAACAGGAATAAATAAAGGGGATGTAAATAGCGTGCTAAAAATATCTAGTATTGACAGGACTCGCAGCAATGGCTTTAAGTTGGATAAATTCAGATTCAGGAAGGATATAGGAAAACATTGGTTTGGTAATAGAGTTGTGGATGAGTGGAACAAACTCCCGAGTACCGTCATAGAAGCTAAGACGTTGTGTAGTTTTAAAAATAGGTTAGATAAATATATGAGTTGGTGTGGGTGGGTGTGAGTTGGTCCTGACTAGCTTGTGCTACTAGGTCAGATGCCGTGCTCCTTCCTTAAGTGAATGTAACCTGACCTGGCTGGGTCGGGGCATTGGCTTAAGCCTGTGGGAGCCTTGGACCTGCCTCGCATGGGCCAGTAGGCCTGCTCAGTGTTCCTTCTTTCTTATGTTCTTATGTCACCACCTGGATAGCCTGTGAACGTAAATGACAGAATACAATTAACCGTAACTTAACTGTGTAAGAAACTACACGTTATCAGTGCATGTATATATATATATATATATATATATATATATATATATATATATATATATATATATATATATATATATATATATATATATATATATATATATATATATATATAATACATATTATATATATATATATATATATATATATATATATATATATATATATATATATATATATATATATATATATATATATATATATATATATATATATATATATATATATATAATGTCGTGCCGAGTAAGAAAAACTTGTGATTTTGGCTTAAAAAGCAACGCTTTTCTTGCCGAATACGGCAAGCGAAAATATGTGTATGCAATAATTTTTCCAAAAATCATTCTGAACCTAAAGAAAAAAAATATATTTCATTGTGTTTGTTTATTATTAAATTATTGTAAACTTATATAAAATATATTTAGTTGGATTAGGCTAAATTAAATTGCGCTTGTTATAATAAGGTTAGGTAAGTTTTCTAAGGTACTTTTGGTACAAAATTATTAATGTTTACATTAACATAAATGAAAAAAATATATCTTTAAACGTATAAGAAATTTTTTTGTAAGACTAAATTTTAAACGAGTTCTTGCTAATTGACCAGTTTTACCTATTCGGCACGACACACACACACACACAAACACACACACACACACACACACACATATATATATATATATATATATATATATATATATATATATATATATATATATATATATATAATACATTTTTGTATGCACTCTTGCAAATGTATGTGTATATATATATACATTTGCAAGTGTATTCATATATTTATGCATGTGAATTTTTGTCCATCACCCATCACCACTACTACTACCACCACCATCTTCACTATCACCACTACTAATACCACCACTGTGTACACAAGTGAATCTATAACAATGTTAGTCACACGGTGATTCCTGAGTTGTGAGGACGATCAAAAGAGGATCATTAAAACAATCTTCTGTATGACCCAACATAAAGCTGAGCGAGAGCACCTGCACGTAACGTATTTATGAACTTTTACAGCTAGTAATAGCTGACCAGGGTCTGAAATTTGACGTTGGCTAGATGAGACATTCTGAAGTTAAAAGTGAAAACCTTAGATGGGATGGGAGAACTACAGCTAACAGATGGACGGCTCTGGCATCATGTCGTGCAGTATTTAAGGGCTCGCGCATCTCTAAGAAATTTTAGAAAACCCTATAAAATGTGAGCTTTCAATATTTTTCCTAATCTTTTAGCTGCTGTATTAGTTTTAAAGTTCTCTGCAATTCTCTAAGGAAACAAATGATTATGTGGTTTTTTTGAAGACAGTCCAATTTGATAAAAAATTACAGTGATTCCAAGTTTTAACAAAAATACGGCATTACCAAATTTTCCCAACACAAATTAAACTTAACGTGTATTATCCTGGCTGCAAGATGCATCAACTATTAAATAATGAAGACATTCAGCAGAGGCAGAGGCATATATTTCGATTGAAATAATTAAACAGGAATAAAAATTTCGTATACTTTAACACACAAAATGGTCAAATCTGCACCTGCTTGAATTTCACTCTCTGCCATCGGCGAACTAAGAGGAAACTTTTTTTTTAAGGTCTGAAGCCACATTGCAGAGGGTTTTGGAGGTTATCCAGTCTATTCCGAGATACTAGCAATGTACTACGTAAGGGGAACCCATCATAACAGTGTCTTCAGTGACATATCTGAAGATACAGAAAACAAACAAAGTGATTTTATCCTAGTTAATATTCATGCAACTGTTATATTCAACTGTTTTTTTTCTATTTGATGCTCATATAATTCTTTTTTTGGTGCAGTTAATTTACTCAGTTTATTTGCACTTGATTACTCAAGTGTAATCCAGCGCAAATAACTCATTAATCATGATCTGTTTTTGCTACATCTGTCAGTTAAGCTGACTATAATCTACCTTGTCCATAATTACTATCGCATTTGCTTTGTCTGTTTCGTAAGGTGACGTCCAGGATCTTTCCTTAATTCATGGTATAACTTAACAAATCTTTGAGGACAATTGTGTTGCAGAGGTAACCTACAGGTATGTATAGATCTGTATAGCAGGTATGTATAGGTATGTATAGTGTGTATGTACAGGTATGTATAGTGGGTATGAACCAAACTGTAATTAGAATTTGAAGAGAATTAGTATGAGAACTCTCACTGCTTACAGCTATAGAACACCCATACAGAAGACAGATTCTAGTATGGTGTAAGCCATCCCGGAGCCTGTGAGGATCTGGGAGTCAAGAATGCACCTACATGCAAGGTAACTTCACTTGGAGCACCCCCACCTCTCTCACCCTGAACAAGCAGACGTTGCTTGCATTCAAGCAAGCAACGACCTACCGTGCCTATAGCTGGCATAAGCTGATATGCAGGAGTGCTGTTACATGTGATGTACGTCGAATACACTGCTGCACTCGCCACACTGGATCACAGCGTAATTTAATGACACACCGTCTTTCTCTTTCAATAGTGGTACTCTTGACACCTTTATATATGACCGAGGCAGAGCTGTTGCTCAGGTATCCATGGCTCCAAGTTAGCAATTTCCTACTGACACCGAAATTTGCCAATTGCTCCAAGTTCTTTGTTGTCTGTGTCAAAGGCAGCTCTGAGGTCAATAAAGTCAGCCTTTGTGCCAGGTCTCTGCCTGGTGAAATACTCAGGAAAGCAAGTTTGGGTGATTCTCCCAGACAGGAGCCCACACAGACTGGGAGAGTTGGTGTTATATTAGAACACTGAGCCTAATAAGGACAATTATCTGAAGGACTTATCGCATGCAAGATGGTAGTGAGATAGGTCTCGACCAGTGAGAGTTTGGTTTTGGAATGGGTACGATGAGTGTGAGCAGCGGTCAGGCAGAACACCATCCCTCCAGCTGAACCAATAACATCAAGGAGAGTGTTCAGAAGCTCACTTAAAACTCTATATACATTATGCCGTCTTCCCCAGGGAAAGCAGCTTTACTTTTTTTTTTTAATGAGGTTTAAAGCACAGGATGCTATATAACAGGTGTCATCTACACCCACCTTCTCACAAGCATTAACGATTCTGAACTTTCTGTTGATACTATTGTGTTGGCCAAGCAAAACTGAATGTTCAGGGGTTAAGCCTCGCTGACTCGAAACATTTCCATACCGGGTGAGTGAGGTTCACGCAGAGGGGTACTCGGCATTGAATTCTTTTTGATTTTTAGACAGTATTTGGTCACAGGAAGTGGAATGGTTGATGTCTTGCAAGAGATGTTCACATTATTGATAACATATTTCCTCTTTTAATTCTCTGCACTCACGGCTTGCCTTGATAAATCGAGTCAGCTATTTTGCTATTTGTGCATTTCTTTGTCAGTTCGTGTAGGTTGTCGAGCTGACTTCGAAGTTGTCGAGCTGACTTCGAAGAGGTGAGTCAGTAGTGGACCCTCGCTGCTGCTTCTTAACTGAAGTGGATAAATCATGGAGAAGGGGAGTGTGAGGTGACGTGAGATGCTGGGCTGGAAAGCGTGTTACCAGGGAGAGAGGAAGAGCGAGAGAAGAGGGGGAGAGAGAGATAGAGAGAGAGAGAGCCCAGCTGGCCTAAAGGGAATGCTCAACCAGCGGCCCCGCCCTGATGCACCTGTCTGGTCTACCTGTCTATTATGCTACTGCCTCTACTATTTCTCCTGCTACTACTATTGCCACTACTACTACAGCCACTACTACTACAGCCACTACTACTACAGCCACTACTACTACAGCCACTACTACTACTATTACTGCCACTATTACTACTACTGCCACCACTACTACTACTTTTACTACTACAGCCACTACTACTACTATTACTGCCACTATTACTACTACTGCCACCACTACTACTACTTTTACTACTACCACTACTACTACTACATATAGCCTAACTCTAAAAAAAATAGTTATATCTGTGAGTATGCCGGGACGGGATTCATTCAAAATCCCACTATTTTTTTTTCCTGCACTCAGCGAATCCTATCATAGCTTTACTACTCAAGAGACTGAGCCGCGATTAGCGGATGGAGGATCGAGCCTCCACCCCTGCTTGCACTGAATGAACCCACATACCAGGTTTGCTTTTCATGACATGCGAAATAATACAGACCCCTCAGTCAACAAACAAGTCTTTGCACAAGTAATGAAGAGAAAGCAACTCTCTCTCTCTCTCTCAGATATTCATCCTTCATGTTTTTCCTCTACTCTCTCACCAGAATATTAGAACAAATTTAGAAAGTGCTCCTGAAGTTTGGATATTTTCCCAGGAGCCAAAATACTGATGACAATGATGGCCCTCTCACTGTGCCTGAGTTAGGCACTGAATTAAATAAAGTACGATCAACAACCCCTGCAGAGGATGGTGTACCTTACCATATCCTCAGAACTTTAATACACGACCCTGATAAATCCTTGTTAGCGTTGTATAACCTTACACTGAGGGTGTTCTCCCTACTTCCTGGACCAAGAGTCTCGTATCTTACACTGAGGGTGTTCTCCCTACTTCCTGGACCAAGAGTATTTATTTCTAAGTCGCCACAGTCAGATAAATGTCTTTGTAAGACATTTAAAAGACTGGTACTTACTGGACTGTACTGGAGAACTGGACACCAACTCTCACCTCGTCTCTATGGTTTTATGAATGGGGAAAGTGTTAAGAATTTTATGACCACGACCCACGAAATCGCAATAACACGACTGCAAACAATCCACGGTACAGGTGGGACTCGAACCCATGGCGAGTGATCGTAAAACTCTTATTGTAGACAGCTGACTCAGTGGTTTACGCATTGGCCTGGAGTTTTACGATTCATTTGCCGTGAGTTCGAACCCCACCCGTACCGTGGTTTGTTATTTTATGACTACCTTTCTCACTACACACCCCCTCTCTCTTTTTCACAATCTCCTTAGCCTCTTCCCCCCTTTCACCGGCCTCTTTTCTCCTCCTTTCTCACCCACTGTTTTTTACTCATCAGTTTCTCCCCCTTCCATTCTTCCCCTCTCACCAGCGTCTTTTCCCTCATATTTCCCCTCTCCAGATCCCCTCCCCTCACCTTTCCTCTCCACGGTATGTCCCTCTCCTTCCCTACCAGCAGCTCCTCCCCTTCTCCCCCTCCCACAATACTTCCAGGTATTCCAGGGAGAGTAAATCTAAATCAACACTAAACTACAATCCAGAACTCACTTTCGGCCTCTACAAACAAACAATGTTTACTCTGAACAATTGTTAGGAGTGCACACCAGGGAGTGCACGCCAGGGAGTGCACGCCAGGGAGTGCACACCAGGGAGAGTCTGAGTGTTTGCTAACAAAGTTTCCTATTATCTATGGACTGAAATCTGATGAGTGTCAACAATGTTTTCGTTTTTGTACTTGTAATCTGTAAATGTATATATAAAAACGGATCCACATACAATATACTATATATATATATATATATATATATATATATATATATATATATATATATATATATATATATATATATAATGAACAAACCTTCATTAAAAAAAATATATACTTTGAGAATCATACAACTGTCCTGCGATTATTTGAAAAGGTCAGTCACTTTGATTACAAGCCCTTTATACGCCGGATTAAGCTGATCCTAGAGCTCAATCCATTCATACACTGGATTAAGCTGATCCTTCCCAACTTAGCGACTGTGATATTCTCGGCAGTTCCTGATATAGACGAAGAACGACTTTCAAATAGGTACAAGGGGTCGTCTGGTGTGGTATCTCCAGGAGTACTGTTGTGGGTCATCAGGAGTACTGTCGTGGGTCATCAGGAGTACTGTCGTGGGTCATCAGGAGTACTGTCGTGGGTCATCACTAGTACTGTCGTGGGTCATCAGGAGTACTGTCGTGGGTCATCAGGAGTACTGTCGTGGGTCATCAGGAGTACTGTCGTGGGTCATCAGGAGTACTGTCGTGGGTCATCAGGAGTACTGTCGTGGGTCATCAGGAGTACTGTCGTGGGTCATCAGGAGTACTGTCGTGGGTCATCAGGAGTACTGTCGTGGGTCATCAGGAGTACTGTCGTGGGTCATCAGGAGTACTGTCGTGGGTCATCAGGAGTACTGTCTGGGTCATCAGGAGTACTGTCGTGGGTCATCAGGAGTACTGTTGTGGGTCATCAGGAGTACTGTTGTGGGTCATCAGGAGTACTGTCGTGGGTCATCAGGAGTACTGTTGTGGGTCATCAGGAGTACTGTCGTGGGTCATCAGGAGTACTGTCGTGGGTCATCAGGAGTACTGTCGTGGGTCATCAGGAGTACTGTTGTGGGTCATCAGGAGTACTGTCGTGGGTCATCAGGAGTACTGTTGTGGGTCATCAGGAGTACTGTCGTGGGTCATCAGGAGTACTGTGGTGGGTCATCAGGAGTACTGTTGTGGGTCATCAGGAGTACTGTTGTGGGTCATCAGGAGTACTGTCGTGGGTCATCAGGAGTACTGTCGTGGGTCATCAGGAGTACTGTCGTGGGTCATCACTAGTACTGTCGTGGGTCATCAGGAGTACTGTCGTGGGTCATCAGGAGTACTGTCGTGGGTCATCAGGAGTACTGTCGTGGGTCATCAGGAGTACTGTCGTGGGTCATCAGGAGTACTGTCGTGGGTCATCAGGAGTACTGTCTGGGTCATCAGGAGTACTGTCGTGGGTCATCAGGAGTACTGTCGTGGGTCATCAGGAGTACTGTCGTGGGTCATCAGGAGTACTGTCGTGGGTCATCAGGAGTACTGTCGTGGGTCATCAGGAGTACTGTCGTGGGTCATCAGGAGTACTGTCGTGGGTCATCAGGAGTACTGTCGTGGGTCATCAGGAGTACTGTTGTGGGTCAGGAGTACTGTCGTGGGTCATCAGGAGTACTGTCGTGGTCATCAGGAGTACTGTTGTGGGTCATCAGGAGTACTGTTGTGGGTCATCAGGAGTACTGTTGTGGTCATCAGGAGTACTGTGTGGGTCATCAGAGTCTGTGGGTACAGAGTACTGTCGTGGGTCATCAGGAGTACTGTTGTGGGTCATCACTAGTACTGTCGTGGGTCATCAGGAGTACTGTCGTGGGTCATCAGGAGTACTGTCGTGGGTCATCAGGAGTACTGTCGTGGGTCATCAGGAACACTGCTCAGGTACATACCCCCGAGGGCTGGCTCCATGCACAGCCTCAGTCCTCTTGATCCTCTTCATCTGAGGGGCAGACTTATCTCCGGCAACAGGAGTCGCAGCCTCCAGAGATACCTTGATGTGTGCGACACCCACTCATGTCTCTCTCTTCTCTCTCCTCCAGAGTCTCCCTGGTCACTCTCTACAGTCTCCATTATCTCTAATGTCTCTTTCATCTCTCTCCCTCTCTGCAGCGTCCTTCATTTATCTCTCTACTGTCTCTTACCTGTCTAGTGTCCCCTATCTCTACACTGTCTCAGAGTTTAGACTGTAGTCTCGCTCTTGGCCAGGGAAGAATTACACACAACAACAACAACAATAATAATAATCATAATTTAATAATAATAATAATTAAATAATAATAATAATAATAATTAAATAATAATAATTAAATAATAATAATTAAATAATAATAATAATAATAATAAAATAATAATAATAATACCTCCCCAAAATCGTAAAATCAACATTGTTTACACTGTGTCAATTAACCGCATTAAACCTCCTCTGGGAACTGAAATACAAAAGTCTGGATTAAACCTCAACAAAGTCTGTTTCGAAGACACCAAAAGTCGATTATAGCAGAAACAACAACAAGAACAACAACAGTCTAAAATCACAAAGAATCTTAAAATACGTCTTCCATTGATGCCTGGAGAGGGTTTCGGGGGCCAACGCCCCCGCGGCTCGGTCTGAGACCAGGCCTCATGGTGGATCAGGATCAGGGTCTGATCAACCAAACTGTTACTGCCGGCCGCACGCAAACTGACGTACGAACCACAGCCTGGTTGGTCAGGTACTGACTTTAGGTGCCTGTCCAGTGCCTTCTTGAAGACAGTCAGGGGTCTATTGGTATTTCCCCTAATGTATGCTGGGAGGCAGTTGAACAGTCTTGGGCCCCGGACACTTATGGTGTTGTCTCTCAGTGTACTCGTGGCGCCTCTGCTTTTCATCGGGGGAATGTTACATCTCCTGCCGAGTCTTTTGCTTTCATAGGGAGTGATTTTCGTGTGCAAGTTTGGTACCAATCCCTCCAAGACCTTCCAAGTGTATATTATCATGTATCTCTCTCGCCTGCGTTCCAGGGAATACAGCTCAAAGACCTTCAACCGTTCCCAGTAATTTAAGTGCTTTATCGTACTTATGTGTGCCGTGAAAGTTCTTTGTACACTCTCCAGGTCTGCAATGTCGCCAGCCTTTAAGAGGCTGTTAGTGTACAACAGTATTCCAGCCTAGAGAGAACAAGTGATTTGAAGAGTGTCATCATGAGCTTGGCGTCCCTAGTTTTGAAGGTTCTCATTATCCATCCTATCATTTTCCTAGCCTGCTATTGTGTATTGTTACTGCTGTCGTTGTTCTTGTTAATGCTACTGTTTTTTTTATGTTGTTGCTGTTTTTATTGTCGTTCTTGTTAATGCTGTTTTTGTTGTTGTTCTTGTTAATGGTACTTTTGTTGTTGTTCTTTTTGTTGCTGTTGTTGTTCCTGTTAATGCTATTTTGTTGTTGTTGTTGCTGCTCTTTTTGTTGTTGATGTTCTTCTTGTTAATGCTGGTTTTTTTTGTTGCTGCTTTTGTCTCGTCGGTCATTATTATTTTTATTAAGTAATTTTCATCATTATGATAATATATTATTATTATTATTATTATTATTATTATCACTCACATCATTATCACAACTATCACTATCTTCCTCATTATTCCTGAGTTACCCCCCTCCCCCCTCTCCCCAACAGTGTACACACACACACACACACGGGGGCCAGGAGCTATGTATCGACCCCTGCAACCACAAATAGGTGAGTACACCCACAGACACACACGGGCATTTCCTGTCCCACATCGCCCACCGCGGATTTCACGCACGTGTACATGACACGTACACGTGTGCGTGACACCTCTCCGAGGGGTCACTTCCGTTCAGGTCTCCCCCAATCTTCCTCCTCCCCTCCCTCCATTCCATACCCTTCCCACTTCGTACCTCCCCCCCAACACACCCTCCCCCCCTCTCTCTCTCTATTTTTCAATAAAATCCTCTTTTAAGCAGTAAAGAGTAAATGAACGCGTCTCACTACAACAACACACCATCAACACCAACGTCAAAGTGTAATATGGAGATTAAAATGAAAAAAATATTATATATAATTTGACCTCTAAGTGAGGTCCTCTTCAGTCGACTCACTTATGATTGAGAAACAGAATAAGAAAGCTATCAGAGAGAGCATGTGATGTGAAAGATAATCAAAGCAAGGACAGCTGAGAGATGCAATGACTGACTGATAGATAGACAGGGACTGACGTACAGTAACTGACAGACAGGGACTGACGTACAGTAACTGGCAGACAGGGACTGACAGTCAGGGACTGACAGTCAGGGACTGGCAGACAAGGACTGACAGTCAGGGTCTGGCAGACAAGGACTGACCGTCAGGGTCTGGCAGACAAGGATGACAGTCAGGGTCTGGCAGACAAGGAGTGACAGTCAGGGTCTGGCAGACAAGGAGTGACAGTCAGGGTCTGGCAGACAAGGACTGACAGTCAGGGTCTGGCAGACAAGGACTGACAGTCAGGGTCTGGCAGACAAGGACTGACCGTCAGGGTCTGGCAGACAAGGACTGACAGTCAGGGTCTGGCAGACAAGGAGTGACAGTCAGGGTCTGGCAGACAAGGACTGACAGTCAGGGTCTGGCAGACAAGGACTGACAGTCAGGGCTGGCAGACAAGGATGACAGTCAGGGTCTGGCAGACAAGGAGTGACAGTCAGGGTCTGGCAGACAAGGACTGACCGTCAGGGTCTGGCAGACAAGGAGTGACAGTCAGGGTCTGGCAAACAAGGAGTGACAGTCAGGGTCTGGCAGACAACGACTGACCGTCAGGGTCTGGCAGACAAGGAGTGACAGTCAGGGTCTGGCAGACAAGGAGTGACAGTCAGGGTCTGGCAGACAAGGAGTGACAGTCAGGGTCTGGCAGACAAGGACTGACAGTCAGGGTCTGGCAAACAAGGACTGACAGTCAGGGTCTGGCAGACAAGGATGACAGCAGGGTCTGCAAAAAGGTCAGCATCAAGGGCTGGCAAGCTCAAACGTCATGGACGTTTAATTACAAACTCACTTTCAAACGCATAGCAAGATTTGAGTTGTAGTGGCAAAGTTCTCAGTGAAAGTCATCAGCGGACTACAGTCAGGATCCTTGAAGAGAAGAAGGAAGGAGGGAGGGAGAAGGAGGGAAGAAGCATAGGGAGAGAGCAGGATCGAAGGGGAGGAAGGAGGAGGAAGGAGAGGAGGGAGAGGAGGAGGAGGAGGGAGAGGAGGAGGAGGGAGGGAGGAGAGGAGGAAGGAGGGAGGAGGAGGAGGGAGGGAGGAGGAAGGAGGAGGGAGGAGGGAGGGAGGGAGGGAAGGAGAGGAGGGAGGGAGGGAAGGAAGGAGGAGGAGGGAGGAGGAAGGAAGGAGGAGGGAGGGAGGGAGGGAGGGAGGGAGGAGGGAGGGAGGGAGGAAGGAGAGGGAAGGAAGGAGGAGGGAGGAAGAAGGAAGGAGGGAGGAGGAGGAGGAGGGAAGGAAGGGAGGGAGGGAAGGAAGAAGAGGAAAGGAGAGGAAGGATGGAGGGAGGAGAGGGAAGGAGGGAGGGAGGGGAAGGAGGGAGAGGAGGGAGAGGAGGGAAGGAAAGGGAGGGAGGGAAGTACAAGAAGGACCCAGGTGATAACCTGAAGGAAGGGAGGGAGGAAGGAAGGAGAGGAGGGAGGGAGGGAAGGAGAGAAGTAAGGAGGGAAGCGTACACCAGCAATGACCCTTGGTGATAACCTGAAGGAGGAGGGAAGGAAGGAAGGAGAGGAGGGAGGGAGGGAAGGAGAGAAGTAAGGAGGGAATCGTACACCAGCAATGACCCTTGGTGATAACCTGAAGGAGGGAGGGAAGGAAGGAGAGAGGAGGAGGAGGAAGGAATGGAGAATCACACAGCAATGACCTTAGTGATAACCTGAAGGAGGAGGAGGAAGGAGGAAGATGACAAGAGTCATCTTAGTGATGTCTGAGGAAGGAAGAGGAGGAAGAGAGAGAGGAGAGAGAGAGAGAGAGAGAGAGAGAGAGAGAGAGAGAGAGAGAGAGAGAGAGAGAGAGAGAGAGAGTCAATTCAAAATTAATTACCATCGTACTTATGAATACACAAAATTAAGTCAAATTCCAGTATTAATCTGCCAGTAGTGATTACACAGTGTGTAAACAACAGATCAGTGTAAACAACAGATCAGTGTAAACAACAGATCAGTGTAAACAACAGATTAAACGGTGTAAACTGGTTAAACAGTATATAAACAACAGATTAAAGTATGTAAACACTAGGTGGTTAAAATGTGTAAACAACAGGTGATTAAAGCAAGCAAACAGGTCATTAGTGTAAACATGTAATTAAACAACATGAGATTATACACTTTAAACAACAGGTCATTAAACAGAGTAAACATGTAATTAAACATGTAATTAACAGATTAAACAGGAGATTAAACAATCTAAACGGATTAAACAGTGTAAACAACAGATTAAAGAATGTAAACAACAGATTAAAGAATGTAAACAACAAGAGATTAAAGTGTAAACATTAAACAGTATGAACAACAGATCAGAGTAAACAACATATTAAACAGTATAAACAACAGATTAAACAGGTGTAAACAACATATTAAACAGCGTAAACAACATATTAAACATTGTAAACAACAGAATAAACCGGTGTCAACAACAGAATAAACAGTGTAAACAATATGAGATTAAACAGTGCAAATAACAGATTAAACTGTAAACAACAGGAGATTAAACGGGTGCAAACAAAAAGATATTAAACAATGTAAACAAGTAATTAATAAAGTAATCAACGGGTAATTAACAGTATAAACAACAAGTAATTAACAGTGTAAACAACAGGTCACAGTTCGTCAAGTCAGTCAAACATTCCCGCGAAAAGTTCAAATTCTTCATTGGCGCGAAATTCTGCAACGGTCGTTGGCGCCGGCGGCAAAAATCACGGGGGAAAAATATCGCATTTTTTTCCAATATAAAAAATGCAACAAGTGTCTGGCAGCCAGGAATGACCTTGGTGTTATTATTATTATTGTTAATATTATTGCTATTGTTATTATTATTGTTGTTACTGTTACTGTTATCATTATTAGTTGTTATTATTACTATTATTATTATTATTTATTATTAGTTACTGTTATTATTATTATTATTCTTGAGCAATGTGCAGCTGAAGCTCAGGTTAGGTAAGTGTTTCCTGACGCGGGTCTTAGTCATATGATGACCCACAGCTGGAGCTTTTCGTCATCTGACCGAGGCCTTCCGCTGGCTTACCCCTCCACCCCCCCTTTAAAATTATGGCTATAACTATAACCACTACCTATTTAACCGAAGCAACAGAATGGAGTCTCATACGTCGTGCCGAAAACGTAAAACTTGCGATTTTGTCTTAAACAGCAACGCTCTTCTTGCCGAATAAGGCAAGCAAAAATTTGTGTATGCAATAATTTCGCAAAAAGAATTCTGAACCTAACGAAAAAAAATATATTTCACTGTTTGTTTATTATTAAAATTATTGTAAACTTATCTAAAATATATTTAGTTGCATTAGGCTAAATTAAATTGCGCTTGTTATAATAAGGTTAGGTAAGTTTTCTAATTTTTTTTTGGTACAAAATTATTAATTTTTACATTAACATGAAAAAAATATATTTTAAACGTATAAGAGAAATTTTTAGAAAGGACTTAATTTTAAAGGAGTTTTTTGACCAGTTTTACCTATTCGGCACGACATATATATATTATATATATATCATATATATATATATATATATATATTCATATATAATATATATATATATATATATATATATATATATATATATATATATAATATATATATATCATATATATAATATATATATATATATATATATATATATATATATATATATATATATATATATGTATACACACACACACACACAATATATATATATATATATATATATATATATATATATATATATATATAAAATTCATATATATACATATATATATGACAATAGTTTGTTGAACTACGTATTGGTAGATAAAATACTGTTGAGTAGACTTCAGGATGTACATGTTTATAGAGGGGCCACAGATATATCAGATCACTTTTTAGTTGTAGCTACAGTGAGAGTAAAAGGTAGATGGGATACAAGGAAAATAGAAGCAGCAAGTAAGAGAGAGGTGAAGGTTTATAAACTAAAAGAGGAGGCAGTTAGGGTAAGATATAAACAACTATTGGAGGATAGATGGGCTAGTGAGAGTGTAGGCAACGGGGTCGAAGATGTATGGGGTAGATTTAAAAATGTAGTGTTAGAGTGTTCAGCAGAAGTTTGTGGTTACAGGCGAGTGGGTGCGGGAGGGAAGGAGAGCGATTGGTGGAATGATGATGTAAAGAGAGTAGTAAGGGAGAAAAAGTTAGCATATGAGAGGTTTTTACAAAGTAGAAGTGATGCAAGGAGGGAAGAGTATATGGAGAGAAAAAGAGAGGTTAAGAAAGTGGTGAAGTAATTTAAAAAGAGAGCAAATGAGAGAGTGAGATGTTATCAACAAATTTTGTTGAAAATTAGATTAATAAGTTGAGGAAGCCTAGGGAACGAATGGATTTGACAGTTAAAAACAGGAGAGGAGAGTTATTAAATGGAGAGTTAGAGGTATCGGGAAGATGGAGGGAATATTTTGAGGAATTGTTAAATGTTGATGAAGACAGGGAAGCTGTGAATTCGTGTATAGGTCAAGGAGGAATAACATCTTGTAGGAGTGTGGAAGAGCCAGTTGTGAGTGTAGGGGAAGTTCGTGAGGCAGTGGGTAGAATGAAAGGGGGTAAGGCAGCTGGGATTGATGGGATAAAGATAGAAATGTTAAAAGCAGGTGGGGATATAGTTCTGGAGTGGTTGGTGCTTTTATTTAATAAATGTATGGAAGAGGGTAAGGTACCTAGGGATTGGCAGAGAGCGTGTATTGTTCCTTTGTATAAAGGCAAAGGGGACAAAAGAGAGTGCAGAAATTATAGGGGAATAAGTCTGTTGAGTATACCTGGTAAAGAGTATGGTAGAGTTATTATTGAAAGAATTAAAAGTAAGACTGTTCATCTCTGGAACATTCTGTCTCTGTCAACCTTGTCAATTCCTTTCAGTATTTTATATGTCGTTATCATGTCCCCCCTATCTCTCCTGTCCTCCAGTGTTGTCAGGTCGATTTCCCTTAACCTTTCCTCGTAGGACATACCCCTTAGCTCCGGGACTAGTCTTGTTGCAAACCTTTGCACTTTCTCTAGTTTCCTTACGTGCTTGGCTAGGTGTGGGTTCCAAACTGGTGCTGCATACTCTAGTATGGGCCTAACGTACACAGTGTAAAGGGTCCTGAACGATTCCTTATTAAGATGTCGAAATGCTGTTCTTAGGTTTGCCAGGCGCCCGTATGCAGCAGCAATTATTTGGTTGATGTGCGCCTCAGGAGATGTGCCCGCGTGTTATACTCATCCAAAGATCTTTTTCTTTGATTGACGTTAGTAGTCTCTGGCCTCCTAGACTGTACTCCGTCTGCGGTCTTCTTTGCCCTTCCCCAATCTTCATGGCTTTACACTTGGTGGGGTTGAACTCCAGGAGCCAATTGCTGCACCAGGCTTCCAGCCTGTCCAAATCCCTTTGTAGTTCTGTGTGTGTGTGTGTGTAGGGAACAGCAGCAACACACTGGTGCAATAGCATTGTGCAAAGCGCTTGCAAGGGTGAGTGCGTACGCGCGTGCGCGCTTGTGGGCGTTTTAAGGTGACTATTGTTGTATTTGCAGACAGCGAAGGACAGTGAGGGTAGACAGTGAAAGACAGTGAGGGTGGACATTGAAGGTGGACAGTGCGGGTGGACAGTGAAGGTGGACAGTGAAGGTGGACAGTGTATTTGGACAGTGAGGGTGGACAGTGAAGGTGGACAGTGAAGGTGGACAGTAAGGGTGGACAGTGAGGGTGGACAGTGAAGGTGGACAGTGAAGGTGGACAGTGAGGGTGGACAGTGAAGGTGGACAGTGAGGGTGGACAGTGAGGATGGACAGTGAAGGTGGACAGTGAGGGTGGACAGCGAGGGTGGACAGTGATGGTGGACAGTGAAGGTGGACAGTGAGGATGGACACGACGGACAGTGAGGAGAGACGGTGAGGACAGACAGAGAGGAGAGACAGTGAGGACAGAGTGTGGACAGACAGTGAGGACAGACAGTGAGGAAAGACAGTGAGGAGACGGTGAGGACAGTGTGGACAGACAGTGAGGACAGACAGTGAGGAAAGACAGTGAGTAGACAGTGAGGACAGACAGTGAGGACAGACAGTGAGGAGACAGTGAGGAGAGACAGTGAAGACAGACAGTGAGGAGACAATGAGGACAGACAGTGAGGAGAGGCAGTGAGGACAGACAGTGAGGACAGACAGTGAGGAGAGACGTGAGGACAAGTGAGGAGACGGTGAGGAGACAGTGAGGAGTGACAGTGAGGAGAGACAGTGAGGAGAGACAGTGAGGAGAGACGGTGAGGACAGACAGTGAGGAGAGACGGTGAGGACAGACAGTGAGGACAGACAGTGAGGAGAGACAGTGAGAGACAGTGAGGACAGACAGTGAGGAGAGCAGTGAGGACAGACAGTGAGGAGCAGTGAGGTCAGACAGTGAGGAGAGGCAGTGAGGACAGACAGTGAGGAGAGGCAGTGAGGACAGACAGTGAGGACAGACAGTGAGGACAGACAGTGAGGAGACGGTGAGGACAGACAGTGAGGAGAGACAGTGAGGAATGACAGTGAGGAGAGACAGTGAGGAGAGACGGTGAAGACAGACAGTGAGGAGAGACGGTGAGGACAGACAGTGAGGAGAGACAGTGAGGAGACAGTGAGGACAGACAGTGAGGAGAGGCAGTGAGGACAGTGAGGAGAGGCAGTGAGGTCAGACAGTCAGGAGAGGCAGTGAGGACAGACATTGAGGAGACAGTGAGGAGACAGAGAGGAGGCAGTGAGGACAGCCAGTGAGGAGAGACAGTGAGGACAGACAGTGAGGAGAGACGGTGAGGACAGTGAGGAGACGGTGAGGACAGACAGTGAGGAGAGACAGTGAGGACAGACAGTGAGGACAGACAGTGAGGAGACAGTGAGGACAGACAGTGATGAGAGACAGTGAGGACAGACAGTGAGGAGAGACGGTGAGGAGAGACGGTGAAAAGAGACGGTGAGGAGAGACAGTGAGAGACAGTGAGGACAGACAGTGAGGACAGACAGTGAGGAGACAGTGAGGAGAGGCAGTGAGGACAGACAGTGAGGAGAGACAGTGAGGAAAGACAGTGAAGAGAGACGGTGAGGACAGACAGTGAGGAGAGACAGTGAGGAGACAGTGAGGAGAGACAGAGAGGAGAGGCAGTGAGGACAGACAGTGAGGAGAGACAGTGAGGAGAGACGGTGAGGACAGTGAGGAGAGAGTGTGAGGACAGACAGTGAGGAGACAGTGAGGACAGACAGTGATGAGAGACAGTGAGTACAGACAGTGAGGAGAGACGGTGAGGACAAACAGTGAGGAGAGACGGTGAGGAGAGACAGTGAGGACAGACAGTGAGGAGAGACGGTGAGGACAAACAGTGAGGAGAGACGGTGAGGAGAGACAGTGAGGAGAGACAGTGAGTAGACAGTGAGGACAGACAGTGAGGACAGACAGTGAGGAGAGACAGTGAAGACAGACAGTGAGGAGACAATGAGGACAGACAGTGAGGAGAGGCAGTGAGGACAGACAGTGAGGACAGACAGTGAGGACAGACAGTGAGGAGAGACGGTGAGGACACAGTGAGGAGAGACGGTGAGGAGACAGTGAGGAGTGACAGTGAGGAGAGACAGTGAGGAGAGACGGTGAGGACAGACAGTGAGGAGAGACGGTGAGGACAGACAGTGAGGACAGACAGTGAGGAGAGACAGTGAGGAGACAGTGAGGACAGACAGTGAGGAGAGGCAGTGAGGACAGACAGTGAGGAGAGACAGTGAGGTCAGACAGTGAGGAGAGGCAGTGAGGAGAGGCAGTGAGGACAGACAGTGAGGACAGACAGTGAGGACAGACAGGAGGAGACGGTGAGGACAGACAGTGAGGAGAGACAGTGAGGAATGACAGTGAGGAGAGACAGTGAGGAGAGACGGTGAGGACAGACAGTGAGGAGAGACGGTGAGAACAGACAGTGAGGAGAGACAGTGAGGAGACAGTGAGGACAGACAGTGAGGAGAGGCAGTGAGGACAGACAGTGAGGAGAGGCAGTGAGGTCAGACAGTGAGGAGAGGCAGTGAGGACAGACAGTGAGGAGACAGTGAGGAGACAGAGAGGAGGCAGTGAGGACAGCCAGTGAGGACAGACAGTGAGGACAGACAGTGAGGAGAGACGGTGAGGACAGTGAGGAGACGGTGAGGACAGACAGTGAGGAGAGACGGTGAGGACAGACAGTGAGGAGAGACAGTGAGGACAGACAGTGAGGAGACAGTGAGGACAGACAGTGAGGAGACAGTGAGGACAGACAGTGATGAGAGACAGTGAGGACAGACAGTGAGGAGAGACGGTGAGGAGAGACGGTGAGGAGAGACAGTGAGAGACAGTGAGGAGAGACATTGAGGACAGACAGTGAGGAGACAGTGAGGAGAGGCAGTGAGGACAGACAGTGAGGAGACAGTGAGGAAAGACAGTGAAGAGAGACGGTGAGGACAGACAGTGAGGAGAGACAGTGAGGAGACAGTGAGGATAGACAGAGAGGAGAGGCAGTGAGGACAGACAGTGAGGAGAGACAGTGAGGCCAGACAGTGAGGAGAGACGGTGAGGACAGTGAGGAGATTGTGTGAGGACAGACAGTGAGGAGACAGTGAGGACAGACAGTGATGAGAGACAGTGAGGACAGACAGTGAGGAGAGACGGTGAGGACAAACAGTGAGGAGAGACGGTGAGGAGAGACAGTGAGGAGAGACAGTGAGGACAGACAGTGAGGAGAGACGGTGAGGACAAACAGTGAGGAGAGACGGTGAGGAGAGACAGTGAGGAGAGACAGTGTGGAGACAGTGAGGAGAGGCAGTGAGGACAGATAGTGAGGAGAGACGGTGAGGAAAGACAGTGAAGAGAGACGGTGAGGACAGACAGTGAAGAGAGATGGTGAGGACAGACAGTGAAGAGAGACGGTGAGGACACAGTGAAGAGAGACGGTGAGGACTGACAGTGAGGACGAAGTGAGGAGAGACAGTGAAGAGAGACGGTGAGGACTGACAGTGAGGACACAGTGAGGAGAGACAGTGAAGAGAGACGGTGAGGACTGACACTGAGGACACAGTGAGGAGAGACAGTGAAGAGAGACGGTGAGGACTGACACTGAGGACACAGTGAGGATAGACAGTGAAGAGAGACGGTGAGGACTGACAGTGAGGACACAGTGAGGAGAGACAGTGAAGAGAGACGGTGAGGACAGTGAGGACAGACATTGAGGAGAGACAGTGAGGAGACAGTGAGGAGACATTGAGGAGAGACAGTGAAGAGAGACGGTGAGGACAGACAGTGAAGAGAGACGGTGAGGACACAGTGAAGAGAGACGGTGAGGACTGACAGTGAGGACACAGTGAGGAGAGACAGTGAAGAGAGACGGTGAGGACTGACAGTGAGGACACAGTGAGGAGAGACAGTGAAGAGAGACGGTGAGGACAGACAGTGAGGACACAGTGAGGAGAGACAGTGAGGACACAGTGAGGAGAGACGGTGAGGACGGGTCTTGCTTGCACTTGTTTTTTCCTCCCAAATTAAAGTTAATGTAGCTGTAAAAACTATTCGGAGTCAGTGGCGCTGCGGCCTCACAACAACTTCTACCACACTAAGCCATTATTTATGTATTTTTCTTCTCTGTTTTGGTGTTTTAACAATTTTTAATAAAGAAATGGGATTTGTAGTGTTTACTAGTGTAGAAGGCACTGGTGTCGCCAGAACTGGTGTTGGTGGCCCTGGTGTAGGTGGCACCAGTGTTGGTGGTACTAGTGCTGGTGGCACTAGTACTGGTGGCACTAGTGTTGGTGGCACTAGTACTGGTGGCACTAGTAATGATGGCACTAGTGTTGGTGGCACTACTACTGGTGGCACTAGTATTGGTGGAACTAGTGTTGGTGGCACTAGTATTGGTGGCACTAGGGTTCCCTAGCCAATAATTAATTTTTCTAGGCACTTTTCACATCCTCTAATCCTTGTTTTTCTTCTTGTTCTTGACACTGGCGGTGTTGTAGCTTTGCTCTTACGAGAGAGGAAGATGTAGGTGCTTGGTTTAGGGTGTGTTTGGTTTATAGCATGTTTGGTTTACGGGATATTTGGATTAAGATTTCTTTGGTTTAATGTGTGTTTGGTTTATAGCATGTTTGGTTTAAGGGATATTTGGATTAAGATTTCTTTGGTTTAGGGTGTGTTTGGTTTCGGGGAGAAGACATTCGTCTGGTGGAGAGGGGTAGGAAAGGGATTAGGACTGATCTAAGGGGGGTGGGATCTATGGTTGTGTGGTTACCTGTCCTGGTAGGGTCGCGCTGGTCTGCGGAGGGAAGAAGAATCTGGTCGTCCTTGGTCAAGGAAAAAAAAACCTCTCATGCAATATATGCACGCTCCTCCTCTCCTCCAAGCAAATCATGCGGACCATCCCAAACATCCAGGTCATCTAGCCTCGTCGTTCACATCACCAGCACCGGGCGACCCTCCCTTCATCTAACCACTCCACCGTTCTTTTTCCCTCTCCACGGCTGACGGCCATTCTGATATTCCTGCTCGGTAGATTGTACTGAATGTGATGCCTTACTGGTTCTGCTGTTCAGAGGTTTTATTTTGGGTCAGGTTACTCAAAAATAGTGCTGAACGAATTGCCTTTCAGGCCCCGATCTCCCCCTGACACTGGTTCACCTGAGCCAGTGTCAAGGGGAGATCGGGGTTCTGAGCAATACTTCCAGGCGAATGGACTAGGGTCACAGCACTCTTCCCAGTTAATTAGCCGTTTTGTGAAGACCGTATCCCATTAAAAATGTAGATTTTACCCAGTTAATTTTTTTTTAGGATTAAGAAAGGATTGAGAACCTCGAACTCCTTAGACCATCCTGATGGACCATCCAGATGGACCATCCTGATGGACCATCCTGATGGACTATCCTGATGGTCTTGATTCACCAGGAGTAAAGCAGTGTAAATGACTTTCCGGTGTCTTTGGTGACCGTCCCACTGGGGTAGAGCGCTGCACATCATCACCACAGTCATGCAGAACACGAAACCCGCAAGAATCATTCAGTGCTTCCAGCTCTTCACATACTAATGCTGCCCATCACTAAGCTGAACGAAGCTAAAGATTATAGTTCTCTCGATTTAGATAAGCAGCTTTACAGTGTCTTGCTCTGTTAATCTAGGCGAGCGATCCTGGTGGTCTGCACCATGTAAAGCAGGAAACCTCTCTCAGTGAAGCCAATCCCGTTGGTCATGCTAGGAAACACTAATAAGGAGCTAGTGATAATTTTTTCCTCTGTTTATTCCCCTGGACATACCCTTTCCTGTCATTCTGCTTTCCCATTTCTTCTCTGCCTGCTTCTTGTATCTTATTCTTTACATATCATTCGAGGTGCCACTCTTATCTGGCGTCTCCACGGCATCACCAACGACAGACCCTTGTATAGGCATGGATACAGTCCTTGGTCAGAAGCAGCTTAATACTGGGGTCCTGCACCCTGAAACCTGTTCTGACACACCTTCAACCTCCCCACTCCAGATGGTTCAGGTGGAGATTAATCAGAAAAATTGGTGTATTTCTGTTATGTGGGACAGAATGTTGGTGCTGTGAAAATTCTCAGCGAGGCAGAGAAATTAACTGCCTCCCACTATTATTTGCCTGTGGGTATTTGAGTATTTTACTGTAGAGGAGTATATTAAATCCTTCAACGACTGTGTGGTGGGTTCTACACTTCGATTTGAGGAGGTTCTAGAGGATGACTGTGCTGATAATACTTTAACTGCGAGGATTGAATACTGACTACTGTAGAGATGGTTAAGACACATGTGCAACAGTTGGGTATCTTTATTGATGAAACGTCTCGCCTACACAGCAGACTTCTTCAGTCAAATACAGAGGCAGCAGTAGTAGAGAAATAAAGATGATGTAATCAGACAATCAACCTTGGAGAAAAAGTATTTGAGGTGGTCAGTCCTTCAGTCTGGAACGATATCGTTCCAGACCATGAAGATAAACTCTTCTCCAGGCTGAGGGACTGACCACCTCAAATCCTTTTTCTCCAACGTTGATGGACTGATTACATCATGTTTATTACACTACTACACCTGCTGCCTTTGTATTTGACTGAAGAATCCAATAGTGTAGGCGAAACGTTTCATCAATATGCACATGTGTCTTAATCTTCAAGTTATATTTTGCTCTGGCGAATACCGATTTTTATTTATTTTTTGGACATCAGGTTGGACTGGTGAGACCTTCCCAAAACTATTAAGAACAATATCATTTCCCCAACGCAAGTGTTTGAAGGACCCCGAAGTTTGTTCATCAATGTTAAGTGGGAGGAGTTTTTTTTTTAAAGTTTGTAGTGAGCAGATCTGAGTGGGGGTCTACCCACTCCTGTATGAGGTGGATCGTTGTGGGAACTTGTGTGTGGCGAGGAAATAGGTGGGCACAAAAACAACTAATTATCACACTTTACAATATACAAGAGGGAGAGCACAGTCGGAAAATCCGTAGGCAGGAAATATTAGAATAGTAGAGGACAGTAGTAAACAGGCAGCCACACACACCTGGAAAGACTTAGAGTAACGAGTGTTGCTCTAGCTGGGGGACCCTTGCTTCTTCAAGGTCCTCGCCTCCTTCCGTGGGGTAGAACCATCCATAAGAAAGCTTACTACATTGGTTTGTTCTGAAGTTGTAGGATTAGAAGGCCTCGACAGGATTTGGCAGGACATGAGTGTTCGACCCTATTAATTCTACAAGAATCTTCACTGACATAATTCTGTGTAGATTGGAGGGCGCACTTGCCTCGCCCACGGTCACCTGCACACTTGCCTCGCCCACGGTCACCTGCACACTTGCCTCGCCCACGGTCACCTGCACACTTGCCTCGCCCACGGTCACCTGCACACTTGCCTCGCCCACGGTCACCTGCACACTTGCCTCGCCCACGGTCACCTGCACACTTGCCTCGCCCACGGTCACCTGCACACTTGCCTCGCCCACGGTCACCTGCACACTTGCCTCGCCCACGGTCACCTGCACACTTGCCTCGCCCACGGTCACCTGCACACTTGCCTCGCCCACGGTCACCTGCACACTTGCCTCGCCCACGGTCACCTGCACACTTGCCTCGCCCACGGTCACCTGCACACTTGCCTCGCCCACGGTCACCTGCACACTTGCCTCGCCCACGGTCACCTGCACACTTGCCTTTTTTTTTTTTAAAAAAAAAAAATTGCCTCGAAGGTCACCTTCACACTTACATTCAGCACAGTCGGATCCTGGGGGAATTGTGCATACGCAGCCACGCACCTGGAAGCTTGCCTAACGAGGTACTGCTCTACTGGACCTGCTTCTTCAGGTCACTGCCCCTTCCGTGCAGTAGACCATCCATAAGAGCACACTTGGTTTGTTCTGAATTGCAGGTTGAAGGCCTGACATTGGCGGACAGTGTCGCCTAACTACAGAATCTTCCTGACATATCTGTACATTGAGCCTCGCCCACGGTCACCTGCACATTGCCTCGCCACGGTCACTGCACACTTGCCTCGCCCACGGTCACCTGCACGCCTCGCCCACGGTCACCTGCACACTTGCCTCGCCCACGGTCACCTGCACACTTGCCTCGCCCACGGTCACCTGCACACTTGCCTCGCCCACGGTCACCTGCACACTTGCCTCGCCCACGGTCACCTGCACACTTGCCTCGCCCACGGTCACCTGCACACTTGCCTCGCCCACGGTCACCTGCACACTTGCCTCGCCCACGGTCACCTGCACACTTGCCTCGCCCACGGTCACCTGCACACTTGCCTCGCCCACGGTCACCTGCACACTTGCCTCGCCCACGGTCACCTGCACACTGCTGATTCAGCTGAACTCCGCTGTTTGTTTTGTGCCGCTGTGACGTAACTGAATGCTGCCTCCGCCTTTTAGATTACGGAATAATTTTTACACTCTTCGGGGTATCTATCAGCACCTGGAAGAACCCTTAGTGGACTCAGCGTTAGAAAGTTAACGGTTTCTTAACAGATGCCGAATATTTTAACCTAGTATGATTGCTTTGTTGTGCTGGATAGATATGTTGTTAATTTTCACCATTTGATATATTTATTTATAGTTTATGTGTGTCAGTGGTGGAGGGTGTGTGTGTGTGGCAGAGTTTTTGACCAGTCATTCCCGACATTTACAGACTGTATCATTCCTTCCTTATCTGGTCTTACAATAAACGCGGCCAGTCTTCTCGGTCCAGCGGGGATCTATTTCAAAATGTATCTCTTACAAAAAGACAATTTAAATTTGAAGTCGTGTTTTACTGCCCCACAATAAACACAATAACACTGAGTATTCTTTCTGTCTTGTGGTGAACATTTGACTCGCTGTCGCTTTTGCCTTGCACTAATATTCTTAACCTTTTTTGGGGCCTAGTTCCTAGGCCTTTTCTCTACCCACATGCTATTGCGCTGCCGACCACAGAATGGCTATGGTGCACAATAAACTAGCCCCTACCGTTCATAGCATGGATATGGAGTGCACATTAAACTAGCCACTACCGTTCATAGCATGGATATGGAGTGCAGAATAGACAAGCTACCTCCGTCTACAGGATGGCTATGGGGTGCAAAATAAAGAAGCCACTATCGTCTACATGACGGCTATGGGTGCACAGTGAACTAGCCGCTACAGCCCACAAGATGAATATGGGGTGCACAATAAAATAGCCACTTCTGCAACAAAATCTAAAATCTTCCTTTTCTAGCAGTGACCACTGGTAGACTCCGTCAGGTGACGCTGCGCTGTCTTGTTGATGCTGTTTTCTCTTGTAAACAACGATGCAGCTGATGCCCCTTTATGCCTCCCTAGCGATAGATGGCGCTGATCACCACCTTGCTTCTCTAACATCAGATGGCGCTGATCACCACCTTGCTTCTCTAACATCAGATGGTACTGATCACCACCTCGCCATTCCCAGCGATATATGGCACTGATCACCTTGCCTTCCCGACGACAGATGGCGCTGATCACCTCGCCTTCGAGACGACAGATGGCGCTGATCACCTCGCCTTCCCAACGACAGAGGGCGCCGATCCCTACCTTGCCTTAAAGACGACAGATGGCACTGATCACCTTGCCTCCCTAACAATAGCTGGTGCTGATCCCTACGATGCCTTCCCAACGACAGGTGGCTCTGATTACCACCTCGTATCCCCAACAGTGGGCGCTGCTAACCACCTCGTCTCCCCAACAACAGTGGGCGCTGCTAACCACTTCCACACTGAGGAATGTCCTGTGTGTTGGCTTGCTATCTGAGGAGTAGATGTGGCTCTGCCAGTATACTCCTGCTGGAGGTGACAACAAGAGCAGATGTAGCCCTGCCAGTAGACTCCTGCTGGAGGTGACAACAAGAACAGATGTAGTCCTGCCAGTAGACTCCTGCTGCAGGTGACAAGAGCAGACATAGCCCAGCCAGTAGACTCCGGCTTACATCCATCAATGTGCATAATTTGTGATATATTTTCACCCTACAGAATAAACTGCTTCTCCCTTACACTACATCAGCATTGCAGGCAACCCCACCATAATCTCCCATACACATACACCACCATGATCCTTTCACACCATGATTTAGACAATACTGCTAGCACTTCAAGTTAGGTTCTTAGTAGGTGTTTGCTAGCACTTATGAGTGGCATCAGAGAGCCAGGTAAACTTAGTGTCGGGACGCCTTTGAACTTCACTGAAGATCGGAATTAACTTGACTAAAATCTCTGGGGAAACTTATGGACCAACTTGGTGCTCGCACAAGTTGATAAAAAGTCCTTCACAACTCTGGAAAAGTGTGAGATGTCTCTCCCCTTCCGTCTCACCGTCTCTCCCAGGCTTTTAATGTTACCCCGCCACCATCTCTCAGTACAAACTTGAACTATGAGACCAGTTGCTACCCCCATTCCTGCCACAGCCATCATCACTACAACCACCAGGGTGACTCCCTCCTCCACCAGTCCCCTCCAACACCACCAGGGTGACTCCCTCCTCCACCAGCCCCCTCCAACACCACCAGGGTGACTCCCTCCTCCACCAGTCCCCTCCAACACCACCAGGGTGACTCCCTCCTCCCCCAGTCCCCTCCAACACCACCAGGGTGACTCCCTCCTCCACCAGTCCCCTCCAACACCACCAGGGTGACTCCCTCCTCCACCAGTCCCCTCCAACACCGCCAGGGTGACTCCCTCCTCCACCAGTCCCCTCCAACACCACCAGGGTGACTCCCTCCTCCACCAGTCCCCTCCAACACCACCAGGGTGACTCCCTCC
>WNWK01000745.1:0-12500 GCA_009830355.1 Cherax destructor | reverse complement strand
TATGGATTACGTGCACTTCTGGCGATATGCTTAGTGTTATTTTCACCCCCAGACCCTTTTCAATCCCTGATGTTTGCAGCTTCTCTCTTCCGACGCTGTATCGCGTTCAACCCGCCTTTACCTTGCATTTCCTGGAGTTGAACTCAAGGAGTCACTCATGTGAGCACATCCGCAGTCTCGTGGGAACACTATGGAGTGCATCTCGGTTCTCTAATGTTTTTATTTTTCTCATTAGTTTTACATCATCAGCAAACAGTGACACACAGGACTCAATCCCTATGGCAGGTCATTCGCGTATATTAAGAACAGTAGTGAAGAACAAAAAGCCACAATACCGTGACTGGAACAATACACAAATAACCCTCACATAGGAGAGAAATTTACCACGACATTTCGGTCCGACTTGGACCATTTACAAAGTCACAATAGAACAGTAGTGGTTCTAACACTGATTCTTGCGGAACCCCACAGTGGTCCTCCTTACTCTCTCCCAGTCAGATGTCTCAACACTTACTGGTACTCTCTACCTTCTGGCATTTAGATTCTCTTTGACTCACTGAAACACTCTGCCTTGTAACCCTTTATTGTTCTTCCAATTTCTGGACTAATCTCAGGTATGGTGCTGTATCAAATGTTTTTCTACAATCTAAGAAAATGCAATCCATCCCATCCCGACTTTCTTATTTTATTTCTGTGACTGTCGTAGAATTCCAGCAGATTCACATGACAGGGTTTTCCATTTTTAAATCCATGCATTTTTTTTCGTAAAATATACTTTTCCGTACCATCTTCTCCAGAACTTTTTAACAGTATGCATGTTAGAGATGCTGGTCTATAATTCAGGGCCTCTTGTCCGTCCACTTTTTTTCATACACAGGAACGACATTTACTATTTTTCAATTTTCTGGCAGCTGTCCTGACTGGAGAGACTAATAAATACCTTTTCAATTGAATCAGAATAGTTGTTTTGCCCCTTTTCTCAGCACCCATGGAGATAAGTTATCTGGTCCCACTGCTTCTGTTACAATCCAGTTCTTGCAGGAGTCACTTCTTTTGTTGCGCTAATACTCTACGGTACCTGTTGGTCTGTTCTCTGTACACTGCCTTCATGTACTTCTCCACTTCCCTCTGTGAAGATTTCTCTGAAGTTCTTTGCTAAGCACTTCACAAACTTCCCTGTCATTTTCTGTTAGCGTCCCTCTGCCTCCTTCATCAGTCTTATCACTTGCTCCTTCACCGACGTCTTTTTTATGCGTTTGTGCAGTAACTTTGGTTCTGTGTTGATCGTCAACGTTGTACCATTTTCGAAATGTCTTTCAGCCTTCCTTCTTATTATTGCACATTCGTTTCTAGCTCTCCTGCTTGCTTCTCGGTTTTCTGTACTTTGATCTGCTCTAAATTCTTTTTTCCATGCCCTCTTGCTCCTTCCCTTGATCTCTCTACAGTGTCTCTGTTCTCTTCTTTTCCTGTTTGGTGTCTATCTCATCCCTGCTTTTTGGCACGTTGCTTCTATTACCTCCATAATTTCTTATACAGTTCTGTCTCCTAGTTCCCTTTCCCATTCAACTTCTTAGAATTCTTTTTTTCATTCCATCATAGTCCCCTCTTCTGCAGTCCCACTTTCTGTTACTTACTTCTTCCTTTTCTTTCTCCATTCTTCTTTCCAAAAGGTACTCCAAGTACCTAGTTCCCCATAATTAATTTCCTCTACGTTATACATATTTAGTGTGAATATCAAATTAAGTCTCGCTGGTACATCCCCCTCCCTCACTCTTGTTGTTTCCTTCACGTGTTGGGTCAGAAGGTTCTTCATACCTGCGTCCATAAATATCACTCACGAGACCTGGTCACGGACCGGGCCGCGGGGGCGTTGACCCCCGAAGCCCCCCCTCCAGGTATGTATCTGGTCCTCCCTGAGGGTTCCTTTTTTCCCAGGGAAAAGGAAGTCTCCTAGTACTAGGAGTTTACATTCATTTCTTTTTGCCTTCTCTGTTGCCCTCTCAGCCACTGTTTCCAGTATGTGAATCACTGTCCTGTTATTCTGATCACACTTCTCCTTTCGTGTATGTTTGTGTGTGTGTGTGTGTGTGTGTGTGTGTGTGTGTGTGTGTGTGTGTGTGTGTGTGTGTGCATGAGAGTGAAGAACGCTCTCTCTCAGATAGGAAGGCATAACAGGTAGCAGTAATGAGAGGTGTGGAGGGCAGGTGAGAGAGAGCCACGACTGACCCACTGGTACTTCAAGCAACACATAATTACGCCAGTTTTATGAATACTGAAGACAGGAACCACTTCTTGCAATATTTATACCTGATACTAAAATGAACAAGCGTCTCCACGCCCCGGGGATAAACAACAATGTCTTCCCACCATCACTGGTTTTCTCCTCCAATTTTTCTTCAGTTATATTTACGATTTGTTTCGTATATAATATAACACTGATAGTATATCTTTGTTGTTGATGTTGTTTGTTGTCGTTGTTATCGTTTTTGCTTTTTATTTTATTTTATTGTATTTTATATTTTGTTGTTGTTTACGCTCGCCCCCCTCCCTCTCTCCCACAATACTCATACCACCACCCACCTCACCAACACATGTACAGACAACCTTCACGGCATATAACTGCGATAAAACACCTCAATTACTGGGAATGCTTGAAGTTCCTAAACTTGTACTCCCTAGAACGCAGGCGAGAGAGATACATGATCATGTACACTTGGAAAATCCTAGAGGGATTAGAACCAAACTTGCACACGAAAATCACTCCCTATGAAAGCAAAAGACTCGGCAGACGTTGCAACATCCCCCCAATGAAAAGCAGGGGTGCCACTAGCAAGATAAGAGACAACACAATAAGTGTCAGGGGCCCAAGACTGTTCAACTGCCTCCCAGCATACATAAGGGGATTACCAACAGACCCCTAGCTGTCTTCAAGCAGGCACTGGACAGGCACCTAAAGTCAGTACCTGACCAGCCGGGCTGTGGTTCGTAGGTCGGTTTGCGTGCGGCCAACAGTAACAGCCTGGTTGATCAGGCCCTGATCCACCATGAGGCCTGGTCACAGACCGGGCCGCGGGGGCGTTGACCCCCGGAACCCTCTCCAGGTATACTCCCACCTTGCTGACACCCACTAACCCCACCCTCACTACCCCACCCCTCCCACCACAACTACCACCCTCACTACACCCCCACCACCACAACAACACCAAACTCAGAGACTGCACACAAGGGTCAACATTCCAGTGAGGGCGGACGGGTTTTAGCCCTTTAAGGCCACAAGCAGCGTCCGGGCAGCGAGTGAAGCAAGAGTGAAGGACCCCTGCCGTGATGGGACCATCTGGGACCACTTCACACCACTTGGGAGACACTGGGACCACCTGTGATCAGGTGGAACTAGTCTGGACCAGCTGGGGGGAACTTGGAATCAAAGAAGATCAAGTAGAAGCAGATCCCACGTCTTGTGGACTATTAAGATGCACTTGACAACAGCTTGAGATCACTCGAGGTCACTGGGGATCAGGTGAGCCCAGTGGGATCGTGAAGGAGGCAGTGAGACCATCTGGGATCGTTTGAGACAAACTAGAACTAATAGAGCTAGTTTAGGACAAACCAGGACTAGTAGCGAGTTTAGGACAAACCAGGACTAGTGGAGACACTCTAGGACAAACCAGGACTAGTGGAGACACTCTAGGACAAACCAGGACTAGTGGAGACACTCTAGGACAAACCAGGACTAGTGAAGACACTCTAGGACAAACCAGGACTAGTGGAGACACTCTAGGACAAACTAGGACTAGTGGAGACACTCTAGGACAAACCAGGACTGGTGGAGACACTCTAGGACAAACCAGGACTAGTGGAGACACTCTAGGACAAACTAGGACTAGTGGAGACACTCTAGGACAAACCAGGACTGGTGGAGACACTCTAGGACAAACCAGGACTAGTGGAGACACTCTAGGACAAACCAGGACTAGTGGAGACACTCTAGGACAAACCAGGACTAGTGGGGCTAGAACTAGACATCACACCAGCAAGACATCACAGCCATTAAACCACCACACCAGTAGCTACGTTCCGAACGTGTACTTACACCAGGTTAATGACGACCTGGTATAGGAAGTATAAACGAGAAATATTGATAAATACACCAAACACTGTATCTGGAATTACTTCGCTGGCTTCATGACTTGTTTTTTCAATGCTGATTCCTTTACATTTTTTTGGACGTGAAGTCTTGCGTTGTGGCGATGTGGAGAAACTCACCAGAAAATGTGAATGTTGCAATGGTTCAATATTATCTTGATCCCATTGGTGGTCGAGTAACAGGTCATGGTGGTCGAGTAACAGGTCATGGTAGTCGAGTAACAGAACAGGTCATGGTAGTCGAGTAACAGGTCATGGTGGTCGAGTAACAGGTCATGGTGGTTGAGTAACAGGTCATGGTGGTCGAGTAACAGGTCATGGTAGCCAAGTAACAGGTCATGGTATTCGAGTAACAAATCATGGTGGTCCCGATAACAGTTATATTCCAGAATGTCTTACAGGTGTGATGGCCGGTAATAAGAAAAACTGTGTTGGCAGGTAAACCCCTCCCTCCCCCTCACCACCGCAACGTTTCGCCTATTCCTGGGCTTCTTCAAGTACTGTGTTACATTAAAACCATACAAGAACACTGACCTCCTCAGGCTACTTGTGTCATACAAAACAGTGCACATGTGTCTGCACACTTGAGTTCTGGGCGAAATGTTCCAACGGTCTCTGTCCTAACCATTGTTTATTCAATCGTTGTCTATCCAATCCTTTTTACCTGTGTGGGTAAGGCTGTGCCTGCCCTCCAGGGTCTTTCAGGGTGAAGGCTACGTTTATTCTCTCTAACTAGCTCGTCCCCCATGATGAAGGGACAAGGAACTCTTGCATTATTTCTCCTTTCCATTTATATTCCATCCCAAGTGGATGAGGAGAGTTGCAGCAACATTAACACCATCACTACCACTATCACCACAACTACCACCACCACAACTTCCAACACTATCACCGCCACTACTACAACTACCAGCACTATCACCATCACTACCACCAACACTACCAGCACTATCACCACCACCACTGCCACAGCTACCACCACTACTACCACCATCATAAGCCTAAGCAAACAATAGCAGTAGCCTTAATATCAAACCCAACAAAAGTGGTGGTTGGTGGGGTGTGGGTACTGGTGTGGGGGTGCTGGTGTGTGGGTACTGGTGTGGGGGAGGCCTGGTCCTTTTAAAGGTTCACAAATTCGATTTGGTTGAGACTCAATGCATGAGGTCCCAGGAAGACCACTCAATTAGGGACATACAAGGACCCCCAAATTGGGTTGAGTGGTGGAGAAAGCCGACGAAGCCGAGGTGGGGAAACCACCATTTCTCCGTCAGATGAGGTGGAAGCTAGCATGTCTACTACCCTGAGAAGAGTGGAAGACTGTCATGCGCACCATGGACGAGGTGGGAGACATATGTCTGCACCAGTGGACGGTGGAGACTATCACCTAAGTGAGACGAGGTGGACATATGCCTACTCATGTGAGACGAGGAGATAGTCATGTCGTGCCCAGTAGACAAGGTGGAGATTAGTCATGTCTGCTACCCATGTGAGACGTGGGGAGGCTAGCCATGTCTACTACCCATGTGAGAAGAGGTAGGAAGACTAGTCATGTCTGCTACCTATGTGAGACGAGGTGGGGAGACTAAGTTATGTCTGCTACCCCTGTGAGACGAGATGGGGAGACTAGTCATGTCTGCTACCCATGTGAGACGAGATGGGGAGACTAGTCATGTCTGCTACCCATGTGAGACGAGATGGGGAGACTAGTCATGTCTGCTACCCATGTGACCCGAGGTGACGAGTCGTAGCACTACTACCACTGTAGAACCAACAGCCATCCAGATATAGTAACAGACAGCCGCATAGACAGATTCACTGATATTGTCATATAGACACACTGACAGTTATATAGACACACTGACAGTCATATAGACACACTGACAGACATCAATAGACACAATGACAGACAGCCATGCAAACTCATTGATAACCATACACACTGACAGACAGCCATTTAGACACAAACATTAACAGACAGTCACACAGATAACCATACAGACAATGACAGCCGCAAAGACAGACTGAACAGAAAGATTTCTAGACTAACGTCTTGACAAGAGACCCTTCAAAAGAGGTTAATGGTGAAAAGTTCTTGATCCAAGGAACTGGAGCTACCCTTCCTTTCCTCGGATCAAACCTGATTGCCTCTCATTCCGTAGGAGTTTTATGACCCCCATGAACAACAACAGTAACAACAATTATTATTATTATTATTTCTAAAAATATTGAGAAATCAGAAATACAGACAGAGGGAAGTAGAGAGACATTAAGACATTTATTCCCAAAGGCCTAAATCTATGTCTAAATATCTACTTCTCCATCTATCCACCCCATGCACCTCTTCACCTACCCCACAGCACCTATACAGCCACTGCTTCAACCTACCTGACCACTCTCACGCTTATCCACCCCCCTACCTTACTAAGCCTATCCACTCCCACCTGTCCACTCAGCAGGCACCCACTCCCACCTGTCCACTCAGCAGGCACCCACTCCCACCTGTCCACTCAGCAGGCACCCACTCCCACCTGTCCACTCAGCAGGCACCCACCCTCACCACCAGCAGGAGTGGCGAGCCGTAGAGTCAATCGCAACCAAAGGAATGGAAGCCATTACTTCCTGCTGCGCCCAGCTGACACACTCCCAGCAAGCACGCAACACGCACACACGCACACACACACACACACGCACACACATACATACACACATACGCACACAAATACACAAAGAAACGCAGAGAAAACAATGAAAGATTCACAGTTTTACCAGAAGAAAGGGAGACATGCAAAGATAGATCGTGATTTAATAACCAATTAATAAAAAAAAATACATGAGGCGACTAGAGTAATCAATTTCAACTATCAACTTTCACTCGTGGAGTTGTTAAGTCTCCGCGCTGTGTGACCCTTGTGGGTTTAACGCTTAGTTTTGATGATGATGATAATGATAATAATAATAATAATAATAATAATAATAATAATAATAATTTTTATTATTATTATTATTATTATTTGCATTACTATGGCCTCGTTGATGGTGCATAAGCTGACGTACGATAAAGCATGGAAAGAATGAACAAGAAGAAGGAAGGAAGAAAACCGTTAATACAGAATAGACAGGAATTAATAACATAAAATCGGGATTGATGAAAACACCTGAGATGACTCTGAAACCTCGAAATAAAGTATATAAAAAAGCAAGTTTTCTCCTATCATAACGACTAAGA
This sequence comes from Cherax destructor, assembly GCA_009830355.1. NCBI lineage: Eukaryota > Metazoa > Arthropoda > Malacostraca > Decapoda > Parastacidae > Cherax > Cherax destructor. The sequence continues at coordinate 5,128 of WNWK01000745.1, read as the reverse complement.
CAATTTGAGGGGAAAACTAACTGTAAAGGATTATGTGATGAAAGCGAAGAAAAGTGAGGGGGAAAACTGACGGATAAAAACAGGAAAATAGAGAAATCTCAGTAAAACTAGATGTGAAGAAGAAGCTACGACTGACTGTAGACAACTTCAAGAAACTGGGAAGACCAAGTCTTGTTACACATTCTTAAACTTCACAGTTGAGACACAAGAGGAAGGAATTGGAAAAATCTGAAGGAATCAGATAAATCAAAGGCAATGGTTACAAAAATCTTATTTCTGGGACAATGTTGTGCCAGCTGAAGAATGTATGCCACCTCTGAATAATGTATGCCACCTCTGAATAATGTATGCCACCCCTGAATAATGTATGCCACCTCTGAAGAATGTATGCCACCTCTGAAGAATGTATGCCACCTCTGAATAATGTATGCCACCTCTGAATAATGTATGCCACCTCTGAATAATTTATGCCACCTCTGAAGAATGTATGCCACCTCTGAATAATGTATGCCACCTCTGAATAATGTATGCCACCTCTGAAGAATGTATGCCACCTCTGAAGAATGTATGCCACCTCTGAATAATGTATGCCACCTCTGAAGAATGTATGCCACCTCTGAAGAATGTATGCCACCTCTGTCTCTTCTTCAACTGATCACCAACATGCTATTCGATTCGACAGGCAGTGAAACCGGATATATAATCATGGCAAGTTTTGGAAACGTCAGGTTACTAACGAGGCTCTATAAGAAGACTAAGACACACAAGAGTTTCACAACGATGCGAAACTTCCAATTTTCTACCAATTTTCAAAACATAAGAACATAAGAAAGGAGGAACACTGCAGCAGGCCTGTTGGCCCATACTAGGCAGGTCCTTCACAATCCGTCCCACTAACAGAATATTTGCTCAACCCAATTTTCAATGCTACCCAAGAAATAAGCTTTGACAATTCTACCCACTCATGCGCGAGTCCCACTCAAATCCAACCCCTCTCACTCATGAATTTATCCAACCTAAATTTGAAACTACCCAAGGTCCTAGCTTCAATAACCCTACTAGGCAGACTGTTCCACTCATCAACTACCCTATTTCCAAACCAATACTTTCCTATATCCTTTCTAAATCTAAACTTATCTAACTTGAATCCATTATTGGGGTTCTCTCTGGAGAGATATCCTCAAGACCTTATTTATATCCCCTTGTTAATACCCATTTTCCACTTGTATACCTCGATCATGTCTCCCCTCATTCTACGTCTTACAAGTGAATGTAATTTTAGGGTCTTCAATCTTTCTTCGTAAGGAAGATTTCTAATGCTATGTATTAATTTAGTCATTCTACGCTGAATGTTTTCTAACGAATTTATGTCCATTCTGTAATATGGAGACCAGAACTGAGCTGCGTAATCTAGGTGAGGCCTTACTAATGATGTATAAAGCTGTAATATAACCTCTGGACTTCTGTTGCTAACACTTCTTGATATAAATCCCAGTAATCTATTTGCCTTATTACGTACGCTTAGGCATTGCTGTCTTGGTTTAAGGTTCTGCTTACCATCACCCCCAAGTCCTTCTCGCAATCTGTATGGCTAAGTTCTACGTTATTTAACTTATAAGTGCTTGGGTTATGGACACTCCCGAGCTTCAGAACCTTGCATTTATCTACATTGAACTGCATCTGCCACTTTTCTGACCACGAATTAAGTTTGTCTAAATCTTCCTGAAGTTCTATGACATCTATGCTTGAATCAATTATCCTACCTATCTTCGTGTCGTCGGCGAATTTGCTCATATCACTAGTAATTCCCTCATCAAGGTCATTGATATATATTATAAATAACAATGGGCCTAAGACTGATCCCTGTGGAACACCACTTGTTACAAGTCCCCATTCGGATTTAACCCCATTTATGCACACTCTCTGCTTCCTATTGGTGAGCCATGACTCGATCCATGACAGCACTTTTCCCCCAATGCCATGAGCTGCCACTTTCTTTAACAGTCTCTGGTGCGGTACTCTATCAAAAGCCTTACTAAAGTCTAAATAAACAATATCGAATTCTTTATCGTGATCAACAGCCTCAAAAGCTTTACTGAAGAAGGTTAATAAATTAGATAGGCAGGAACGGCCCCTCGTGAATCCATGCTGGGTATCATTAATCAAATTATGGTTATCTAGATGGCTTCTAATAATATCAGCTATAATTGACTCTAGTAATTTGCCTACAATTGAGGTCAGGCTTATTGGGCGTAGTTTGACGGTAGTGACTTGTCCCCTGCTTTAAAAATAGGAATTACATTAGCCATCTTCCACATATCAGACACTACACCTGTTTGAAGAGATAAATTAAAATGTTAGATATTGGTTCACAGAGTTCCATTTTGCATTCCTTAAGAACCCTTGCAAAAAGCTCATCAGGACCCGGCGATTTATTTTGTTTCAGTCGGTCCAGCTGTTTCATAATCATTTCGCTAGTGACTGTGATATTACATAATTATCTTCTTCTGGGCCTCTGTAAAAATTAATTACTGGGATATTATTAATGTCTTCCTGTGGAAAACCAGAAAATAATTATTAAAAATAGAGCACATATCATTCTCCTTGTCAGTAAGATGCCCAAAGTTATTTTTAAGGGACCTATCTTATCCCTAACTTTTGTTCCATAAACCTGGAAAAAACTTTTTGGGTTAGTTTTTGAATCCCTAGCAACTTTAATTTCATAGTCCCGTTTAGAATGCAAGATGGAACTTAGTCAGCCATTAACGAATGTGTTTAACACGTCCATCCTAACTGGTGTTGTGCCAGAGATGTGGAAGATAGCTAATGTAGTTCCTATATTCAAATCAGGGGATAAGTCCAGTCCATCAAATTACCGTCCAATAAGCCTCACGTCTATAGTAGGCAAATTATTAGAATCAATTATAGCTGATATTATCAGAAGTCACCTTGAAGAACATACAGATTGCGAGAAGGACTTGGGGGTGATGGTAAGCAGCAACCTTAAACCAAGACAGCAATGCCTAAGCGTACGTAATAAGGCAAATAGATTACTGGGATTTATATCAAGAAGTGTTAGCAACAGAAGTCCAGAGGTTATATTACAGCTTTATACATCATTAGTAAGGCCTCACCTAGATTACGCAGCTCAGTTCTGGTCTCCATATTACAGAATGGACATAAATTCGTTAGAAAACATTCAGCGTAGAATGACTAAATTAATACATAGCATTAGAAATCTTCCTTACGAAGAAAGATTGAAGACCCTAAATTACATTCACTTGTAAGACGTAGAATGAGGGGAGACATGATCGAGGTATACAAGTGGAAAATGGGTATTAACAAAGGGGATATAAATAAGGTCTTGAGGATATCTCTCCAAGAAGAACCCGCAATAATGGATTCAAGTTAGATAAGTTTATATTTAGAAAGGATATAGGAAAGTATTGGTTTGGAAATAGGGTAGTTGATGAGTGGAACAGTCTGCCTAGTAGGGTTATTGAAGCTAGGACCTTGGGTAGTTTCAAATTTAGGTTGGATAAATTCATGAGTGAGAGGGGTTGGATTTGATGGGACTCGCATGAGTGGGTAGAATTGTCAAAGCTTGTTTCTTGGGTGGCATTGAAAATTGGGTTGAGCAAATATTCTGTTAGTGGGACGGATTGTGAAGGACCTGCCTAGTATGGGCCAACAGGCCTGCTGCAGTGTTCCTCCTTTCTTATGTTCTTATGTTCTTATTTGATTAATGAATCTCAGCATGGGTTTACGAGAGGTCGTTCCTGCCTGACAAATTTACTGACGTTTTTCAATAAAACATTTGAGGCAGTAGACAGTGATAAAGAATATGATATAATTTACTTGGATTTCAGTAAGGCCTTCGATAGAGTACCTCATAAGAGACTCTTAAGAAAGGTGGCAGCTCATGGTATAGGAGGTAAGTTCTAGCATGGATAGAGGCATGGCTTACCAATAGAAAGCAGAGAGTTTCCATTAATGGGGTCAAATCTGAATGGGGATTTGTCACCAGTGGCGTTCCACAAGGATCAGTTTTGGGCCCATTGTTGTTCATAATTTACATAAATGACCTTGATGAAGGAATTGCAAGTGACATGAGTAAATTTGCTGATGATACAAAAATAGGCCGTATAATTCATTCTGAGGAGGATACCAATGAACTCCAGGAGGATTTGGATAAATTAATGTCTTGGTCTGAAAAGTGGCAGATGAAGTTCAATGTGGATAAGTGTAAGGTGCTAGTCGTTGGTAATGAAAATATCCCTCGAATTTATAAACTAGGTGAAGTTGAGCTTGATCATACAGAATGTGAAAAAGACTTGGGAGTCATGGTAAGCAGAAATCTAAAGCCAAGACAACAGTGCCTAAGTGTGCGCAATAAGGCTAACAGATTACTAGGATTTATTTCAAGAAGTATAAGCAACAGAAGTCCAAAAGTTATTTTACAGCTCTATACATCACTAGTGAGACCTCATTTGGATTATGCAGCTCAGTTTTGGTCTCCTTACTACAGGATGGATATAGATTCATTGGAGAACATACAAAGAAGAATGACTAAAATGATTTACAGTATAAGAAATTTCCCGTATGAAGATAGACTTAGAGCGTTGAATCTCCACTCTCTGGAGAGACGTAGAATGAGGGGAGATATCATCGAGGGTACAAGTGGATGATGGGCATAAACAAAGGAGATATTAATAAAATACTGAGGATATCGAACCAAGTAAGAACCAGAAATAACGGATTTAAATTGGGGCTGGGATGGAGGATATTGTTAGCCGTCTGGACGACATCATGAGAGGTAATGGGAGCAATCCTATTATCTGTCTCAGTGCTGGAGGCAACGATGTTGGCAGACGTAGGAGTGAGGACCTGACTAGCAGGTTTAGGTCAGCAATAGACATAATTAGGAAGAAGGGTGGGAACCCTGTCATATGTGGTATTTTGCCAAGGAGAGAGTTGGAATGAATGGCTGTCCAGGGCAATTGGTGTCAATTGCTGGCTGGACAAATACTGTAGGAAAATTCAGTAACATTCATTGACAACTGGGACCTCTTCTATGGCAGAAATGACATGTATGCCAGGGATGGGGTTCACTTATCCAGGTCTGGGG